>APFE030212909.1:0-29608 GCA_000404065.3 Pinus taeda | reverse complement strand
TGAAAACAAAAAAAAAATGGTGCCCATATGAAGTTTTTCAACAAAAAAAAATTAAAAACATAGAAAAACATTGTTTTGAAACAATGAAAACTAAAAAAAATCAACCTACATACCATTTCTATGGTGAAAATGGCGATCTCCTCTCGAAATAGTGAGCGTAGACCCTTTGAATCGGCGAAATCGCCCTCCAAACCCTCTCTCCCAGCTCAGAGCTCAAAAACCGCCGCGCGCTGTCCAAATGGGCAAAAAAAAAATTCATTTTTGGCTTATAACACCCGCTGCCGCCCGACCCAGCGATTTTTATCCAAAAAATCGCGATTTTTTCGAAAAAATCGGCAAAAAATTTTTTTCCGCGATTTTTTTCCCTTAAAAATCGCGATTTAATCGCCAAGGGGAAAAAATCGCGATTTTTTGAAAAACGCGCGATTGAATCGCGATTTTCACAACACTGATTTGCACCTGCATGCAAGAAGTTTCAAGTCAGTTAAGGCTTCCTTTGTCTCCAGTCGTCCTCTCTCCCAGTGCACTGTATTGTAGCACCCTCAAGAAGGGTTTTGTACCTGCAAATTTGTTCAAGAGCAATAAAGTAAGGTCTTTGCTGGGGTTTTTTCCCTTATTGGGTTTCCCCATTGTAAATCTTGTGTACTGATGTGTTTGAGTATTTTACAATTTATTTCAGCTACTTATGCATGTTGATATTCAGATCGAAAGGCTGAAAAAGAATTTAAAGTACTCACATTCATATCCAGTAGTCAGATCTAGCAAATCTGAGTGACAAGCAGACAGATCTAACAGATCTAAGTGAACAACGAGCAGACCTAGCACAAATCTGAGTGTTCATAAGGTTGAAAACCTCGGTTTTGAGGTGTCCTTATGAATTTTGATCATTTACAATAAGCTGATTTAAAGAACAGAATTCTATGTGTATTTTACAAGTTAGTTTGTTTCTGTTGTTTATATTTTCCAGCTATATATGTGACTGCTACAAGTTCAGAATTTTAATTTTGTTATTGAAGTAATTCAAGATCTGAAACAAAAGTCATCTTGAGAAGTAATTCAAGATCTGGGACATCAGTCATCTTAAGTTAAGAAATTTTTTAACAAAGGAGAGTATTAACTTGGAATGAAAAAACATCCGAAGGGCGAGAGAACTTTAGGGACAACTTTCGAATAGTTTGTAATCATTCCTAGTCAAAACAATATTTGCTAGGGTCATTAGTTGCTAGGTTAGTACACCATAAAGCACATGCAAGTGCCACCATGACTAACAAAGAACCAACCAAGACCTAGGTTAATAGTTGTGGAATGAGAAGACCAAACTGATAAACATAGACAAAGGCCTAATTCAAATGCCAAGCAACCAAATGTAAGGATGAATATATACACGTAGTGCTCTTCCGAGATCAAATCCAGTGCACTGTATGTCACATTCTTATAGTAGTAGTGGTTTCCCCAAAAACAAACCATAACATAACAATGCAATATACTTTGATGATTTCACCAAATCCAACATCTCATATGAGCTTTCAAGTTTGAAACAAAGGAGTATGTCTGGGGCAAAGCTATTATGTAAGAGCACACACTTCATAACAATGTCTCACATCAATGCTTACGAATATAAAACACACCAATCATGTATTGTAGTCAACACTTCAGACATGGGACGTCCTAATGTGTTGACATTTCCCCTTATGTTTATGTGCTTTCTTAGGCTAATTTCGTCATTATGCATGTGTTGGTGATCGAAAACTATTATGGTAAATACAATTGCAACCATTTCATCAACCAATGCAATGCCATCATGTACAAAAGGCCTAGATGCTGTAGATGTACATGATCTTCAACACATAAAGAAAGAAATATAACTAACACCATTGTTTATATTGACACGATCAATGTGAAGATGCATCCATGAAATGCCAACAAGATCATTATAACCAAAGAAAAGGAAAGAATGTGCAAGAAACCACATCACTGTGTGGATTTGTCCATGTGTCCATGGGCAAAACATGTAACAAAACTCTCTACATTTTGAATAGATGTTTTAATAGGATATTAAAGGACAAGACGCCAAAAGCAGCCTTCAGTCGTGAGAAGCCTTAGGTATCACACTTTCATGTATTTGGTTGTCTTGTTTATGTTTAGATGTTTGACAAGAAGAGGACTAAACTTGAACCCTCAAGTAGCAAGTGTAGTTTTGTTGGTTATAGAGAGACTTTCAAGGTTTACTTGATCTATATTCCATAGCAACATAAGTAAGTAGTAAGCAAACTTGTTAAACTTGATGATGATGCATGGTATTACTCTTAAGAACCTGCTATGAAGGTGGAGGAGGGAGAAAAGATTGCTCTCCAAACATTGATTAGAAAGAAAAAGAGAAATTAGGCTTAGATCAGCAAAGTTTTAGTGAACGAACTGAGGCATCTTTACCATCTAGTTCAGCTAGGAAGCCAATATGGTTTACCCATAACATGCAAGAGGGACAAGGCCAAGTTGGAACATCAAATCTTCTTTTTGAGTAAGACATCCCCCTAAGAATTTTTTTACATATTTTGCATTGATATCTTCTATCATTGATTCAAAGCTTTCTAGCTTATGGGGAGGCAAATGCAGATTGAGTGTGGCAGGATGCCATGATGGAGTATAACTCCATCATGAAGAATGATGTTTGGAAGATCACCAAGACTAGTGGGGAAATTTGTGATAAATTCCAAGTGGCTGTTCAAGATAAATCACCCACTTTTTGAGAAGCATAGATAAGTAGAAGTCCAAATTTGTGGCGAGAGGATTCTCTTAGAGAGAGGAAGTTGACTATTGTGAGACTTGCTCAAGTTGGTAGTTACTCTTTTTTTCAAGTTATCATGTCTATCGCTGTTAAAATTGGCAACTAGGGCAAGTTCCACCTTGGGACACTCATTTGATGGAGATGATGATTGCATTAAATTCCTCTTTTCGAGAGGAGCAAAATTTATATAAAGATCATCTCATTTGGACAAGTAGAAGTGTGATTTTGAATTTATGCCCACACATCATGTAGGCTCATGAAGCCCAATGGACATGACTCTTCACCCCCAACGACTTGTATAAATACAAGTGACCTCTCACCTCATTCGGTATCATCATCACTCACACATTTTCTCTCCTTCTCTCATTGGTTTGTACAACATTGGGCATTCTCTCTCTCTCTCTCTCCCCCACGTGTGTCACAAGGAGGTCGAATTATAGGACAAAATAGCAGGGCCGAAAATCTCAAAAAATTCTGCAGTTTGACCAGTGTTGACCAATGTTGACTTTGACTTTATGGGCATCCTTTGACTTTGATATTCAAGGTGGATTTTAGTCTCAGCAGGCCACATTTTTGGGCATAAGAATCGAGGCAAAATGAGGACTTTGGCTTGCATTGACTGCAGGCTTGTTTGACCGCAGGTTGACCAAGTTTGATTGCAGATTTTATCACTGTTTTGGATTGACTTTGACCGCTGATGGAGGCCGATTTTGATTACCTTTGATCGAGCTTCAAAGGGGAAGTTTGACTGTTGTGTTGACCATCTTTGACTTTTTGGTTAGGGCTGATTTGACTGCTGTTGACTGGGACAATATTGCATAACTTTAATAGGGCTGTTTTGATCTTCTATTTGCAAGTCAATTTTGACTTTTTGTACTCTCTCTTTGCTGAACATTTGATATAATAATAATAAGATTTATAAAAGGGTTTTCCCCACATTGGGGTTTTTCCCTGGCATCTGTCAAATCTGGTGTCCTCTTGTCTTGGCTTGTCTTTTGCTTTTTGTTTCATGTTCTATCTACTGTTACTGTCAATGTGATTAATGGTTAATGTGATTGCTATTGGAAACTAAATTGAAATTGTCATTGGGCTGCTAAAGGAACATTGAAGTAATTTTGTTAAGCATAGAACATACCATTGTTATCTAAATTGAACATGGCATCAAAGCTTAGGTGAAGACAAAGGCTAAGCAAGAGAAAGAAAACTAATCACTAAGAAAGATCTATTGGTGAAGACTCGAGACTATTGGTCTAGCTTCAATGGCTACTTCGTCTTAATTCAAATCTGAGGATAAGCTTAAGGACAAATTTGACTATCATGCATGGAAGATGACTTCAGATTTGACTTTGGAAGAACATGATGCCATGGACTATGTGAAGGGAAGAGTGGTGGAGTCTCCTTCAAATGTACTTGCTGCTGTAAAGACAAAATACTAGAAAGGGGAGGTCAAAGCTAAAAGAATTACTATAGACTCCATTCAAAAGCATTTGGTTGCTTATATTTCTGATTTGGGAACATCTAAGGAGGTGTAGGATAAGCTGGTTGGGATGTTCAAAGTGAACAATGCAAATCAAATCCTCTTTCTCAAGAACAAGTTGAAGGACGTCAAGATGGATAAAAGGGGAGTGTATCCAATCCTACTTCATGAGTATCACACAAATCAAGAATGACCTTCTATCTATTGGAGAATTTATTGTTGACAAGGAGCTCACTCTCATTGCACTTGGAGGTCTTCCAAGATCATGGGATGTGTTTAACATAACCATTCTTAATAATGACAGGAATTCTGAGTTTCGATGAATTATTGGCTCGATGCACTCAAGAAGAGACAAGGATGATGGAGAGAGACAAGCCCTCAAATGGAAATGATCCCATTGCTTTCTCCGTTCATGTTAAGAGGAAGAATAATTTTGGCCCAAGAAAATAGGGTCAAGGATTCAAGAAGGATTCAAAGAAGGAGGAAAAGGAAGGTGCTACAATTGCAACAGGTTTGGCCATTATGCTAGAGAGTGTCCTCACAAGAAGGATATTCCAAGGGATGATGACAACAACAACCACAAAGGCAATGGAAATCAAAGGAACAACAGGTTCAACAATAAAGGAAAGAGGAATGCTCTCGCTGCTCGAGATGGAAATGGCCGACCTCCCAAAAGGACGAGAAATTCCAGGTCTGAGGAAAGTAATGTTGTAGGAAAACAAAAATAATTTTATCTTATTTCCACTCTATTTATTGCCTCTCCTCCGGATACCTTGGATCAATGGTTGATTGATAGTGGAGCCTCAAGGCACTTCACTGGGTACAAGGAGGCCCTCTCAAATTTGGTTGAAAAGAAGACTAATTTGGAAATCATACTTGGAGATAATGCCACCTATCCCGTGAAAGGAATAGGTACTGTCTCTCCACTTGAATCAAGGTCAAACCATTCATCTACAAGAAGGTTGTATGTGCCCGATTTGAAGAAGAAACCTTATGTTTCTCATTTTAGAATATTTGGTTGTCCTGTGTATTTTCATATGCCTAAAGAGAAAAGAAACAAGTTAGAAGCATTTGGGAAGAAAGGTATATTTGTGGGCTACAATGAAAATTCAAAGTCATATAGAATCTGTGTGCCTGGACAAAGAGATGTGGAAATTAGCCATGATGTCACCTTCGATGAAGACACTTCCCTTGGGAAGGCTTGAGATCTCCCCATTCCAAGGAAGGATAATAATGATGATCTTGTGGAAAAACAAGATGAACCTCCTACAGATGAACCTATGGCCGATGTTGAAGGTCTGATGGATCCCATTGATCCACCACCTAGTGATCCCTCTACCTGAAGGAAAAGACCTTTGTGGCTCAAAGATACGTTGGATGATGCTAAGAGACATATTGCTCCAAGAGGGACATTCCATGAAAGTAAGGCACTTAACAGGTATCAAGGGTACTTATTTGCCATGAGTACTATTGTTCAATCTGAGCCATGTACGTTCGAAGAAGCTGTAAAATACCAAGTTTGGAAGTATTCTATGAATGAGGAATATGAATCTATTATGAAAAATGATGTCTGGGATGGGGGCCCTAGACCAAAGGACAAGTTTGTAGTCACCTCAAAATGGCTATACAAAATTAAACATGGTGCTAATGGGAGTGTTGAAAAATATAAGGCCAGGTTCGTTGCTTGAGGTTTCTCTCAAAAGGAAGGAGTGGACTATGATGAGATATTTGTACCAATTGCCAGATATACTACTATTCGTTTGATTATTGCTCTTGTTGCCTCTCAAGGGTGGAACCTACATCAAATGGACGTTAAAACTGCTTTCTTGCATGGCTTGCTTAAGGAGGAAGTATGTTTGGAACAACCTCAGGGGTTCGAAGTACAAGATCAAGGGACACACATATGCAGGTTGAAGAAAGCCCTCTATGGGTTGAAGCAAGCCCCTAAGGCTTGGTATGAGAGGATTGATAACTATCTTATGAAGTTAGGATTTACGAGGAGCGATGCTAATCAAGGTTGAAAAAGACATGCCTTTCATTTTGGTATTTTATGTGGATGATCTATTTCTGACAGGTGCAGACCCTCTCATTTATCAATGCAAGAGGGAGTTGGCTTCTGAGTTCGAGATGAAGGATCTAGGTCTAATCCACTACTTCCTAGGCTTGGAGGTCTGGCAAAAGGCAGGTGAGATTTTCCTTTCTCAAGGAAAATACATTGTGAAGCTGCTCGAGAGATGTGGGATGGTGGATTGCAAGTCTGTGTCTACTTCGATGGTTTTCAACTTCAAGAAGCTATGTGGAAGTGCTGCTGGGCTCGAATTGGCAAACCCTTCTGAATATAGACAACTTGTGGGGGCCTTGATGTTCTTGGTAAACTCCTGTCCTGACATATGCTTCACTGTGAATATGTTGAGTCAATTTATGGTCGACCCTCATCACATACATTGGATTGCTGCTAAGAATCTCTTGAGATATCTCTGTGGCACAATCAACTATGGACTGAAATACACTGCTGGGAAATTGAGGCTACATGGATATACTGATGCTGATTGGGCTGGCAGTGTGGTGGATCGTAAGAGCACGTCTAGATTTTGCTTCTCCTTGGGGTCTGCTTCAATTTCTTGGATGAGTAGGAAGCAAAAATTGGTTGCTCTGAGCATCGCTGAGGTCGTATACATTGCAACTAGTATGGCTTGTTGTGAAGCTATTTGGTTGAGGAAGCTCTTTAGTGAGCTATTTGAGCACGTGCTGGATACCACCGTGATCTTTTGCGACAACCAAAGTGGGATTCATCTTTCAAAGAATTCCGTGTTCCACGACCGCTCCAAGCACATTGATATCAGGTACCACTTTATTCGGGATATGTTACAATAGGAAGCAATAAGGCTCCAACACATCAGGACTGATGAGTAGGTCGCAGATATCCTCACGAAGCCCTTAGGGAAGGTCAAATTCTTAGCCTTCCAAGAGAGACCTGGAGCCGTGGAAAGACCCTCCTATGAGGGCCTTGTTTGAGTTAAACATTAAGCTTTGGGAGCTCCTGAGGGCTTGGGGTACTTCTTAGAGCTATGAACGACCATATGGTGAATGGTTAACCTTCCCCTGTGATACTCCATGATGGTTGACTGTGTAGGTTGAGTGATTCACCTTCTCCTACGATTGACATATGCATAGGATGAGTGGTTCACCTTCTCTTATGGCATATGAGCAGGATGAGTTGTTCACCTTCTCCTGCTGATGCCCTAGCATGCATCCTACCCATGTAGTCCAGGACTCATGGGAAGTACGTCTCATTTGGCCAATGAGTTGGGAAACATGGATAGGGACCATAACACTATCGATGTACGCTTCATGTATTGCCGTATTGCATATGTCTAGGCTGCATGGTGCTCAACAACTTGATCTAGGATCATGACTGACATTTGTCAGTGGAGAGTGGTAAGGTCTTGTGATTCACTCTCGATCTATGTTGCAGGAAACGTGGTATAGAGGTCCGTTTCCATACGGAAACGGGTACGAAACGTGGAAACACGTTTGGTACGGCCGTGAAACGCGTTTTCGACCGTACTGCCACGTTTCCCGTAACGGAAACGTGGCCAGTACGGCCGGAAACGCGTTTCAGGGCTGTATGACCCACGTTTCCTCATTAACTTGTGTTTTTTTTTAATTTTTTTTCTTTTAATTTGTTTTTTAATTTACTTTTAGGGTATGTTAGTGATATTCTCCTTTATTTTTCATTTTCATCCTTTTACTTAAATTTTTAACATTACCATGAAATGACTCAGGATGTTTGAGAGTGTTTTCGCCCTCATTGGATTTCATATGGAGAAAGTAGAATTTTAGATCTCACTCAAAATCCAGCAGACTTATTTGTTCTTCAGGATTTCAGGATTGGAGGGATTGCAATGTTTCCATTGGATTTTATCATGTACTAGGGTATGGAACTTGTATTTATCAAGGGAACCAGCCTGTATGCATGGGAACTCCCCATAATCAGATCATGAGGGTACTAGGTTATGAACATGTATTTAATCAAGAGCACTAGGTCGTTCACTCTGTGGGGGAGATCCCAAATTACCGTGGGTCCTTCTAAGAATGGGGATGTGGATGCAGGAATTTGATTTGGATGTCCTCTTGCGCCTTATCGTCTTCTTGTACTTGCGGGCTCATTATTAATATAAATAAGGCTGTTTTTGAGATTTGAATATATAATAAAGGTTGCTTTTTGGAATTCCGATATTTTTATTTTCATTATGTGATTCATCATGAGTAAATGTGATGTAATTTAATCTTAATGTTTAGTGTAATTAAATTTTTAATGTATCATTTATGCTTTATGATTGCAGCACACAACACACACACACACACATATATATATTTAAATATTTTCAATATATATATTTATATTATATATATATATATTCGCGTTTCCCTGTTTCCAAAATTTGGGGAGGTCGTGTTTTGTATCGCTTCCCGTTTCGGAAACTCGTACCCGTTTCCCCGTTTCGTGCAACTTAGCTCTCGATCAATTCTTCTTCATTATTCATATTAGTGTTCAGTAGAGTAGCGATGGGATGAGACACAAAGATGGTACATGATGACAAGATGGCATGTTGATTGATGATTGGCAGGTCGAATTCTCCCTAGTTGAGAGAGAGTTAAAATTGGTAACTAGGGCCGAATTTCACCTTGGGACAGTTCATCTGATGGAGATGATGATTGCATTAAATTCCTCTTTTCGAGAGGACCAAATTGATATAATGATCATCTCATTTGGACAAGCAGAAGTGTGATTCTGAATTTATGCTCACACATGTGCAAATTGTTCAGGTTGACCACATTATCATGTAAGCCCATGAAGCCCAATGGACATGACTCTTCGCCCTCAACTACTCTTATAAATACAAGTGACCTCTGAGAGTCTCACTTCATTTGGCATCATCATCAGTGACACATTCTCTCTCCTTTTCTCATTGGTTCGTACAACATTGGGCATTCTCTCTCTCTCCCACGTGTGGCACAAGGAGGTTGAATTACAACACATAATTGCAGGGCCGAAAATCTCATAAAATTTTGCAGTTTGACCAGCGTTGACTTTGACTTTATGGGCATCCTTTGACTTCGATTTTCAGGGTGGATTTTTGTCTCAACAGGTCGTATTTTTGGGCATAAGAACTAAGGCAAAAGGAGGACTTTGACTTGTGTTCACCGCATGTTGACCAAGTTCGATCGCAAATTTTATCACTGTTTTGGGATGACTTTGACCGTTGCTGGAGGTCGAGTTTGACTACCTTTGACTGAGCTTCAAATGAGAAGTTTCACTATTGCATTGACCATCTTTGACTTTCTGGTTAGCGTTGATTTGACTGCTGCGTTGACCATATTTAGAAGGTTGTCGGGCCGTGAAACGCGTTTCCGGATGATTTCACTGCTATTGGCTAGGATAATATTGCAAAATTTTGACAGGGTTGTTTTGATCTTCTATTGGCAAGTCAATTTTGACTTTTTGTACTCTCTCTCTTTATTGAACATTTGATATGATAATAAGAAGATTTGATTAAAGGGTTTTCCCCACATTGGGGTTTTTCCTTGGCATCCGCCAAATCTAGTGTCCTCTTGTCTTGGCTTTTCTTCTACATTTTGTTTCATGTTTTATCTAGTGTTACTGTCAATGTGATTGCTATTGGAAAACTAAATTGAAATTGTCATTTCGCTGCTAAAGGAACATTGAAGTAATTGTGCTAAGCATAGAACATACCATTGTTATCTAAATTTAACAATCGCACTAGTTTTTGGCTGGCCGTTATACCAAATGGATTTAAAGTTTATTTTTCTGAATGGTGTCATTGAAGAGGAAGTGTGGTTTAATCATTGAAGGGGTTTTGAGGTGCATGGGTGAGATAGTGATGTGTAGGTTGAACAAGGCCCTTCATGGGTTGAAGCACACATTATGTTGAAAATAGTACCAAGGGGAGGTGTTGTTAGGAGTGTATCCCTTTTAGCCTAGTGAGCACATTAATGCCTTTTGTCTTGATGACATTTATGAGTTATATTAATGTGATGGGTGGAAAAGGTAGTTAAAAGTTTTGTACCATGTATTTTTTCTAATATTAAAGTCAATTGTAATTTATAAAGTGACTTTGTGTAAAGTACTAAATGTACTTTTCTAATATTAAAGTGAGGTGAAAAATCACTTTCTGAGAAAAATTAGAAAAGGTACACAAGTTGAAAAAGGTACTAGGAGACTTTTAAGTGATAGGGCTAATGTATGAGGGGGGCATTTGGGAGAATTGATCTCAACCACACATTTTGAGATTTGAGGATGAAATCTCAACCATTGGATCCTAGGTTTAGGGATTTAATCTTTTCCAAGGAGACAAAAGAGGAAAAGGGAGGCTCATTCTTCAGTTCACACTTGAGAGAGAGCATGAGGAGAAGAGAAACTTCATGAAGGAGGAGATAAATTGTGGCTAGAGAAGAGGAGCTCCCAATAAACCAATGACGCAATCACATTATAGATACCATGCAAGAATGACTAGTGCTGGGAATTGAGCTGTTGAGGTGTAGTGGTATTACTTAGCAACATAGCCAAACGAGCCCTTTAGTTGATTCAACAATCCAAATGAGTCGATCATTTAATTTTAGTGCACAAGTATTATTCCATACTAGACAACAAGCAATTGATTCAAGTGTGAAAGGGTGGCCAGAGTAAATATCATCGCAACAAATTAAGCAAAAATCTCTATCACACACCAAAACACTCCTTTGACTCCTTTGTTCACGAATTTTCAAGCAGGTTTCCCTCTTCAAGTTCTCATTTCTGCCACTTTGCTTCGAAGTCCTTCTTGCATCTCCCTTGTTGATGATTCTACTTGCAAAGACAACTAGATTCCCTAACCCTTCTTTATAATCTTCATCAGTTGATGGTCAACCTAGGGAAAACCAAGGTCATGATCTTGAACATGTCAAAGAAGACCCTCTTTGATGACTGGTTCTTTTTCAAAGGAGGGAAGATTGAGATCACCAACTCATATAACTATCTAGGGGGTACTATTACCGATCCAATTAGCAAGGTTGCTAAGGTCTGGTATCTTGCTAGATGGACAAACATAGGGCAAGGGCCCACTGTCACCTTGGCTTAAGCCCTAATTGCTTAGGCCCGACAACCTTCTAAATGGCCAAGGGAGGATTCTGTAAGATACCTCAAATGATCCCTTTTACCCATCAAAATGGGTAACCCGATGGGAGAACTTTTCTCCTAATCTTGGACAACCAGCCAATGGCCCTACACATTGCTCAGTGATAATGATATGCCACATTCTTCCACTATTTACATGGGTCATTCACCTCTCACCATCCGACATTCCTCTTAAATGAAGGCGAGTTACCACTCAACAGGTACTTTAACCATTTTGCAATCAAGTGCTTTTAGCTAATGTTTTGGGCATTCTAACATGGATAAAGGGGTGTTCTAGATGATTGATCGATCTTGATTGTAAACTTGTTCTCTCACCTTACCAGGGGTTTTAGTCTTCAACCCAATGGGACCTACTCTATGGCATAAAGGTTATAGGAGGGGCACTACTTGGGAAACTTGGATTGAAATAACGTCTCCATACCATTCCATACTTAACATATTTCATCATTTCCTTCATTCCACAACCATCCTTGGGGTTAGCTGTCATTGGTTCATTGAGTTTTTGGCACTCACACATCCACATCCTTGAGTAGGGTTGGAAAACTTTGCCTTGGGGGTTGATTCTGCTACAAGAATGATAAAAGAATAAGATGACCACAACAAAAGAAAAAGAAAAGTTAAAATACAAAAGATTGTTGGGACACAATTAGCACGTGGGCAAAAGGCTTGCTTGAGCTCTATCCCCATCATTAGCCATCACCTGGTTCTTGAACACTTAATGCTCCATCTCATCATAAGGAATCCTTGCATGTCCCAACATTGATGAGCGAAAAAATGGGTCCAAATAAATCCTAATCATAAAAAACAAGCTTGGATCTTTGAGCTATGCACCATATAAAAACATTATCAAAAAGAAGTAAAAGGCGCATCATAGGGGTAGAAAAAGAAAATCGAGAAAATGCGTATCTCATGCCCCCATGATTGCTCCCTCAATTACATCTATACACTTAGATGTGGGCCTCCATCAACTGGTCCTCTAACAATGGCACCTAGCCATGCGAAGTCTTTCCCCTTGGAAATACCACCTCCCCTTGGGGGATCAAAGAACATAATAGGGTTGATTACCTAGCCACCTCTAACAAGTTAGGGAACACTTTTACTAGACTTGGTCTAGTTAGATATTTGAAGCTGATCCTAGTTTGAAGTCTTACTATGCCCTTAACAATTAAATATAATTCACTATGTTGCATCTATGGTCATTGTCTCTAGTGAATGGTTGCTAGATGGTTTTTCTAGGTGGTATTTCATAGAGAAGCAGAGGCCTTGAAGGCACCCTATTCCACTCATGCTCCACATGATGCCCAGGTCATATTACACTTTTGGAGAGCATGATGACTTTGCAGATGCAGTGTCACCCTTCTACAGAAGAGCGTTGGGCAGTTTGATGATCCTGATAGTTGATTGACACCCCAAAGCACCCTCAAATGCTAGAATGTAGAGGTCACTTTGCTTGGTGTTGTTGCTCGAATTGTACACTAGATTGCGCCAACGCTCAGGACAGGGGCTGTCACTGATCCCTGCCCTCATTGTTTAAGTTGTCTCCTAATTGCAGACTAAGGGGGGTAGTCCATATGGATGAAGAGATGAACCACTTGTTGGTAGCCAACAAGTGGAGGAGACGCAACTAAATGTCCTAGCAACATGGTGAATTAAAGGCAAGTATAATTATTAAGCACCACTTGATTAGATTTATTGAAATTATCAATTAGAGACCAGTGCCTTAGGAGTCAATTTACTTGAACAATATGAATTAAAATTCCAAACTACTGGATGAATAGTTGCTGCGTAATGAAAATCTATCCTATATGAAGTGCAAGGCAATGACTCCCTTTGAGAGGATACAGTCCCCACTCTTGCCGCTCTAACCTGGATGTCATCTCCAAGTACCATATCCAAGTCTACACCTTTTGTAAGACTTGCAAAGTCCTCCCTCACTCCAGTCATTCGACATGATACTTCATTGTCTATATATCAGACACTCGTGGATATAAGACTAGTGGTTAAGCTCACTACCAGCGCAAACTCTGTATCAAACCTAGAGGCAAATTCCTCCACCTTGGCTGATGCTGCCACATACTTCTTCTTCCCCTTCTTCTTGGGACACTTGGATGCATAGTGACCCATCTTCCCACAAGCAAAGCATTACACTTTGCTCATGTCCTCAGACTTCACTTCCTCCTTCTGTTTCTTGGCCCCATTGCTAGACCCCTGCTTCTTCTTCTTGACCTTAGTCGCAAGGACATCATCTCCTCCTCAACTACTCCACCACTCTGGCTTCTAGCCTTAGCACTCCTCCTGATCTCCTTCTGGATGGAAGCATGCCACATCCTCCTCCAGTCTGGAAAGCACTCTATGGCCACAATGTTATGTATGAATCCATCTCACTAATTGGTGAAACAATCTAGTGCAATCTTGACCAACTGGTTCTCGGGAATAGCCTCTCCCATGACAGCCAACTCATCTCTCACTTGTGAGATCTTGGTGAGGTATGTGGTCACATTGTCGGTTTTGGTCATCTTGGAGCTTCTTAGCTTCTGTGTTACGAATATAAATTATATAAAATAAAATGAATATAAAGAAATAAAAATAGTAAATAATTAAAATAATGATTATCTTAAATAGTCGTTAGTTAAGTGAAAAGGCATGTTTAAAAGACATGCCCAGTCATGAAAGGACACCTGCCTAGGTATATAAGCAAGGCCTCATTGTAACATTCAAAATCTCTTGTACATTTCATATTATTAATAAAATATTATTTACAAATACCTTTGTGTATTTTACATTTAAAGTCAACAATCTATAAGTTTTGTTGCTTCAGTGGTATCAGGGCCATGCGAGCCTTTGGACGTTATTTGCCACACAATATGCCATTAAGTTTATGTCCTAAATTCATTGAGGAATTAAGTGAAATTTGAGAATCATTTCAACGACTAAAAAAATTATCTGTAGAATTTTTCAGCATGTTTAAAGGAAGAATACATTAAGATGAAAGGAACTAACAATGAAGAGTGTTCTAACATGGAAAAAGACTTTGAACATGTTGGGTTAGGAACTCCTCAAGGTGACATAGATAAGACTGTTGAAGAAGATGAAAAAAAGGAAACTGCGAAAATTTTTCATGACAAATCACCATATTCTGCAGAAGATCAGGAAGAGGTTATGGGAATTTCGGATTATGATGAGAATGAGGGTTATCTTAAAGATAAAGTTGAGATCGCTAGCGAAGGAAGCGTAGAAGAAAATAATAAAGATATACAGAACAATGTAGGTATCTTAGAAGTCTGGGACCATGTAACTTCAACATTCATCTCTACCAGCAATGAAGTGTCCGAGAACACCATTAATAAGGAAACTATTGAAGATAATAAAATTGACACTACAATCTAGGAAATTATGGAGTTAAATACATCTCTAAACGCAAAGTATCAAATAGAAGACAAATCAAATAAACAAAACAACTGTGTCTATAAAAGAAGAAAGGTCAAACATTCTGGAACTCTTGTTCGAGAACATATAAAGACAACACCGATAAAAGTAGTTGCACATATAGGCAATATTGGCTCTAGTCCTCTTACACTACTTGAAAAGAATCAAAATTTATTAGAAGCAAATATTAATTGCAAGAGGTAGGACAAAAGAAGTTTTGTTGGTCCAGAGGGACATTGGATCTTGAGAAAAATGGGTTTTCAGAAATTTATTTGAATGACAAGAGAAATGGTAAGAGACCCATTGTGAATGTTCAAAATATTGATTCAAAGGATGATGGAAACTTTTCAGAGGAAGAAATTCCGAAGAGGGATGATAAAAGGTATGCTATTCATACATCGACGCCACTAAATTCCCACCAATATCATCCACCACACACGTTAACATCAACGCCCCTAAATTACCACCCATATCATCCACCACACAGAATCAGAAGAGTCGCCCAAATCAAGAAAATACTCCCATACATTCTCAGGTCGAGCCCCACCGCTGCCAATTCCCAACTGCCCCGACATGGGCGAACCTATGGCTGACATATTAATCCCCTCCAAGCACCCCCTTCCCGACAAACCCTATTCCCCTCAATGAGCTCTCAAGCACCAACGAGTCTTGCAGCGCGCCGTCACTTTCGTAATTGATCTCATAGATTTCTGCTCCTTGACATCCTCGAACTATGAAACCCTCGGCGTAAAGTTCATCAAGTATCCCTACAGAGGCCTCCCCAACAACAAAACCGTGAACTCCTTTGTCTATGAGACCATGTGCTTCATATAGTATTACCAAGAGAGAGTTGAGACACCGAGACAAATTATGGTTTACTGCACACATGGTTACAACTGCCCGAGTTTCATGATCGTTCACTACTTGCTTGACAGCTGCCATTGTTCTAGCGTTGCAGAAGCACTCGAAATCTTCGCGGCGGCTTGAACTTATAGCTGGAACATCTGCCCACAAACTCGACTAGGTTCCTTCACAAATCACGACATCCTATACACAGTACGCTGCCTGAAACATGTACCTGAGATTCTTGTGATTCAAGCCAGAGAATTATAGCTATAAACTCGAGCTAGGTTGACTCCTTGGCTTAGTTGTTCGAACTCCCTTATTGTCTCTGCAATCCCCACCTACCTTGCTCTCTTCTAAAGTTCTTGTGAGAAGAATAATCGGTAACTCTTCGTTTTCTCCATAAGCCTTAAACACTGGCTTGTGTGCTCCTCTCCTTGGCTGGCTTGAGCTCCTCCTTAGCTCTCTTAGCCCTTCTCTCAAATGCTCATAAGAGAATGAATAATCTCTTCCCTCATTTTTCTCTTTGTCTCTTCATAATTTGAGATACCTAACCTTAGAGATCTAATTGCTGAGATTAAGCTCATTAGATCAAGGGTAGAGATCAGGTCACCCACTTTACGCCTTTCTCATGTTGCCCCCCTCAAAAGGCTCCTTGTCACTCTTTAATATTTTGTATCTTGTGCACTTTATGTCTCATAAAGTGACTTAAAATAAAAGTCACTTTGTACTTTTCACATAAAGTTACTTTAATAATACTTGTGACTTTAATAAATTAAAATACTTTGTACATATATCATAAAAAGTACTTTTGCTCCAAGACATTAATAAACTCATAATGTTGGTAGACAAAAAGATTATTAATGTGTCTTCCTAGGCCAAAAGGATATATCTAGGAAACACTTCCTTGGTACCAATTTTCTCAATAGATTTTACGTGGGTCTTGCTTCATTTGACCAAATTATGCCTTGTGTTGCCACATCATCACTATTTGCCACATCATCATTATGTGTGTTGGATATCTAGCGCCCTTGGGGATTTTTAGAAACTAAGACATTGATTTTGTTCCTCTCGTTTTGTAGGTGAATTTTGACATATTGCGTGTCAATTTTTGGCAAAATTTGCCCTTGTTATGCTACCTAGCAAATTGGTTTGCGACGTCATCATGCCTAAGTTGATGATCACCAACGCCCTTGAGGATTTGGAAAATATGAAACATGGGTTTTGTTTCTCTCATTGAGTAGGCCACTTTTGACGTAATGCATGCATCATTCGGCCCATCACTGCCCCTATTTTTCCATCTGGAAGCTTACTTGACTTGTTGACCAAGTTGTAACATGCCACTACCACCTTTGATTGGAAAAATTCAATGTGGCATGGATGTCATGTCCCTTTTCGAGTGATCACCACAGGGGAAACGATTGACTTAAATAGATTAAAATGTGGCTATGAGAACAAGGTGAACATTATAAAGTCACATTATTATGTATTTACTTTCCCACGGTATTAGTGCCCATAGAATACTTGCCCATGTTATTGGTATCCATGGAATACTTACCCATGGTATCAGGACGGCCAAGGATTATAAAAGGGAGCTCAAGAACATTCTTTAGGGGTGGATGGATGACTTCCCTTATTTATTTTGAACACTTGTGGCTTAATGAAGGGGTAAAACCGTATCCTAAGGAAAATTGGTTTCAATGTTTAAAATATACACCCTAGCCAATCTAAGGAGGAATTGCTGCAGATTTCTCATTCGAGCATATTGATTGACAAGTTAGGTTTGAAATTTTTTTGGGGTTTTAAATTTGCTAGGAAATTTCAATTGTTTTTAAGGGCATATTTTATTTGTGAGATTTCCATTTTGTATGCAGGGTCGAGTTGATTTGAAATAAAGAATATTATAGGTGGGATGTGGTTTTAAAACATGCTGGATGGAAATTGATCTCTTAGATTGTGGATTTACTACCAAACCTGGATGGCCGCATTAACTTGCTTGACATAACCCCTCAAGTTTGGAGTTGGGTATGTGCCAAGGTTCAAGTCTTAGGAGCTTGATTTGCCACCAATAGTGTGATAGCCGAATCGAATCTGGTAGGGACAAGTTCCATTAGGCGACAATGTTGTCTTTGATTACGGGGTTGTGTTGTATGTTGAGTGGAATAAACCCTTGAAGGGCCATGAGAGGGTGGCTGAGACGACATTATCGTGTCATCCCTTGAATATTGTTCCTATAGCAGTGGAACTACTTTTCTATAACAACATCACTCTCCTTCTTGTAGCAACCAAGCAACTTTTCTGTAGTAGTGTAACCCTCCTTCCTATAGCAACCAAGCAACATTTCTGTAGTAGCAGAACCCTCCTTCCTGTAGCAATCAAAGCAACCTTTTTGTAGCAGCATAACCCTCCCTCTTGTAGCAACCAACCATGATGATCAAATTAGTTGAGGCGTGGTTGAGGCAAGCTTGAATCTGAGTAGTAATTAGGCAAAATTATCAAGTGGCATATCTCTTGGTCCAAACTAGAAAAAGGCCATCATCTGGGCCAAATTACTGTTCATATTACAGACCAAATTCTATATGGTTTCTCCACTGCTTTTGAAGAGTGGTAGTTTTGTATATAAACCCAAAGCATTTCAATGTCTGATCACTGACTAATGCGGGAGTACAGGGAAGTGGAATAAGGAACTCGTGACAATAGACTAAGGGCGAGGATAATGGGTAATTAGTTGGAAGACACGAGTCGAATTGTTGAAGCGAGATTAGTGTAGAAAGACACGAGTCCTTTGTCAAATTATAGTAGAAAGTGCCATTGTTGTATTTCTTTTGTTTTTTTTATACGAAGGGTTGAAGGAAAATTGATACCCTAACTGTTTGACAAAATTCTCTAGTCCTAAATTTCTGAAGATTCGAAATAATTGGGCAATTCCTTAGGAGGGACACTGCATTGGACTCCTCTTAGCGAATTGAACATTCTAAGACCAAGTTGACTTTTTAAACCATTGGGACCAATTTGCATTAGGAACCATGTACAACCTTGGAAACATGAAAGCTATAAAAAAATGAGACTGCTATGCATGAGAGCTATTTGAAGAATATTGTACCAATGCCAAGGCTACCTACATACTCTAGACCATAATCACATGGTAAGTCATGGGTGCACCTTGATGTGGACTGGACTAGCCCCTACACTGGTGATCACCCCTACAAATGCAGGCTCTCATAAAACCATGAGTCGTCAAGTAAGATCACCTAAGGCTTTCCAATCCTATAGAGGACAAGAGTGTTGAAAATAGTGGCGAGAAATGTCTTCTTGACTTGTGCCTTAGTCAACAAAGACCACAAACAATTCTACCTTTAACATGCACAAGTTCGAGCAGATAAGACAAGTTCATGGTGACAGTTTGACTTGTGTGCAAAGTTCGAGAGGTAGGTGAGTCGATATCCAAGTGCGAGTTCAAGTATGGAAGTGGATGAGTTAGATAGCTTCAGTTTCAAATTGAGGCAGGATGAGTTAGAAGAGTCAATTCGACCGAGTTAACAAATCAATCACAAGTTTGAGTTATAAATTTACACTTTCCAGTTCTAGCATGATTGAATTGCATAAAAGGACAGAGGCACCTTTGTAATCATTATTTTTGAGCACAAGCTTTGTGTGAGAGCTTGTTGTGGGAAGAGCATATCTAGGAGCGACCTATACACAAATTTGAGACAAAATTTCCTTGTGGAAGTGTGCTAGGATTTAGGAGAAATTTCTAGGAAATAGGAGCCACTATAGCGCTAGGAAATAGGAGATTTGCAATACAAGGAAATAGGGGCTGGATAGCGTAAGGATTTATGAGTTGGGTCAGATTTCTTGTTGGCAGGCTTCAAGCTTAGTGAAAGAAGTGAGGTAAGTGTATTCTCTATTGAAACAAATTGCCTTGTAAAGAAATCGATTTGCTTAATTTCTGTCAATAAAATTCTACAACAAAGCAAAGGGTTTTCCCAGTTGGGTTCCCTAGAAAAATTACCGTGTTATTGTGTGTGATTGTTTCCTTATTTATGGTTCTATTCTGCTATAAATTTAATTAGGGAAATTCTATGTCTTGGTGCAACGAAATTGTTTTCAGATTTTTGTCATTCAAGCAGTTACAAAATTTCAAGAAAATTCTACATGGTATCAGAGCGAGGAACAACATAAAGACCAACACACAAAGATCAAGTTGTGAAGAACAAAGATCAATATAAAGATTAGCATTGAGATCAATTTGTGACCAACACAGATCAATCAAGAAGGCTAGTGCTAGATTGTGAAGGAGAGCTCTCTGGGTAAGCAGGATGGTGTTCCAAGGATTGAGATCAAACCATTGTTTAGAGGGAGCCTCTAAGTTCGTTGCTTGGTAAGAGAGGATCATGATAGTATTGGAGGATCATGGGGTAGGAGAGCTTGTTAATAATGCTATGCCACCACCACAAGATCCCCAACAGTTGACCCAACATACTAAGAATGATATCAAGGCCAAGAGGACTGACTGCCACAAGATCCCCAACAGTTGACCCAACATACTAAGAATGATATCAAGGCCAAGAGGACCCATTGTGTTTGGGAGGAGATCTGGAGAGGAACCCGAGATGGTAGATCAATAAAGATTGAGGACAAGGAGAAATTTTCCCTTGCAGGCAAGGCTAAAGGCAAGAAAGGCAAAGGGAAGGCCGAGTCAAGTCAAAAGGGTGAGAAGAAGGAGGAGGATCTAAGTAAGATCAAGTGCTTCTATTGCCATGAGTTTGGGCACTATGATACTAAGTGTCCAAATTAGAATAAGAGGTCCAGTAAAAATCACGCTGCTGCATCGCCTGAGGTAAATGGGTTTGCTACTCAGTTCGAGAAAGATTTCTCATTGATAGCTTGCATGGCAAGCTTACTAGGGAGCAACTCATGGTATATTGATTTTGTAGCCTCCTTTCACATGACTGGGAACATGGAATATTTCAGTCAGCTGAAGGAGAAGGACATGTAGTTTCAGATCAAGCTAGGAGATGATGGCAAGTACGCATCTAGGGGAGTTGGTACTGTCAGCTTTCAGAGGGAGTCCGAGAGCCCTCTCCATCTCAGAGATGTCTTCTTTGTTCTAGGACTGAGGAAGAACCTTGTTTGAGTAGCTACCCTTGAGGACAAGGGTTATGATGCCATCTTCAGTAGAGATAAGGTGTACCTCAAGCACTTAGCTTTTGGAGCAGTGAAGCAGATAGGTGTGAGGGTGAAGAACCTCTACAAGTTGCAGGTTGAGACATGCTCAGTGATGAGCAACAAGGTAGGTGGTGAGCAGAGTAGAGATGTTGGACAAGGGTGCGTCTGGGAGGCTCCAGAAGCCTCCACAACAAGGGCAAGGGAGCTTCTGAGGACTTTTTTCTCCATTGCTGTGCTTGCGACTACGCAATTTGTGCCACTTTTTCAGGCCGAGAGCCCAGGTCATTGCCCAGAACTCAATGACACATTCAGAAATGAATTTACACAACAGAACAATGATACATTTGCAAAAACATCAACAAGGACTAGACTGGACACTTATTAGCCATGATAGGCATTTCGTCAAACATGTCACAAACATGAAAGCTACAGGTCTTAACAACATAACTAAGCATAGGGGTCTCATACTTATCTGAGAATTGCTAAGAAGCATTGATGCCTCAACACATTAGCTGCAATTCCATCTATTAGGCCATAAATACATTGTTCGTTCATTTACAAGTAAAAACATGATGAGAGACATACATAGCCACTGTCATAATACATGTTCATAACCAACATAATAACAACATAAATACCAAGGAAACAACAACCATATAATCCACATATAAACCAACATAATATTCATGAATTAACAAGGAAAAATAAGCTCATATTAATGAATGCAACGACCAACCAGGTTTGGGACTTCCACAAACCACCCGACCATAGATTGGCTGAACCAAATCATTCTTTCAGCCAATCGCCCCCGTGCCATATTCCAAGCATGAATGTGGGACTTAAAACCAAACTCAACCAGGGCTTCCCAAGGCTACACCACCTCACCCTCATCAATAGAACCAAGCTTTATTGCAATCCATCCCAGATCACTAGGACATAAAACAAGCATGGATGCCACCGGATTTCTCCACCTACACCGTGAGGAATTTCCCTGTCTCGTACTCTCTAGGCTTTACCGCAATCCACACTGGATCACTAGGCCCTAACCGAGACTCCACCCTCTAGGATTCCTAGGCCTAATCAAGGGCAACCACCTCTAGGATTTACCATATATCCTGCCATTAACTAGTTGAGGATTGCTAGGCCCCTTGAGGCACACAATACCTGGTTTTACCGCAACCCACAGTCCGGCTCAAGATTCACTAGGCCAGTGGCTTTACTGCAATCCACTGTCCAGTTCAGGGATCACTAGGCCATGTGTTCTTTCCTTCGGAGATCCGCCTCACTCATCTTCGAATCCATCCGACAATCCACCTCAACCAAAACATGAGAACGCCATCACACCGTGGCTATCCAGAAATGGCAAGGCTAGGCTGAAAACATTGTCACACTTGGAAAAACCTATGCCATGACAACAAAGAACCACATGCAATACCATGCATGCCAAATCTAGCAAGGAAATCACACATGCAAATTGGTACCTGCAAAGAATCTCGCTGTAGCTGCTTGATCCCGCTCTTCCTTGCTTGCTCCTTCCTTCCTCTTGCCATCTTTGCCTTTCTCGATCCAATGCCAAAGTGCTCTAAGAAAACTCTTCGTGTCCAAGAGTGAGAGAGAGAGAGAGAATAATGAGAGAGCTTCAAAATTGAACTGACAAAAGGTACCAGCTGATCCTCATAAGCCTTTTTATTAATGAAGCCCCTATTTTCTTCATTTTACATTATTTTCTTTCATTTTCCTCCTCACATGCAACCAATGACT
Source organism: Pinus taeda (assembly GCA_000404065.3). Taxonomy (NCBI): domain Eukaryota; kingdom Viridiplantae; phylum Streptophyta; class Pinopsida; order Pinales; family Pinaceae; genus Pinus; species Pinus taeda. Next base: position 6,949 of record APFE030212909.1, on the reverse strand, counting down.
TTGCACTTTTCACCTTCATTTTCTCTGAATTTTCATTATTTCCATAAATAAATGTGCCAAAAATGCCATTTTGCTTTTCCAAAGCCTTTGCCATTGCCTTCGCCAATTTCCTTAGCCATAATAAACCAATGAACACCCACACTAGGATGTCTTGCCAAACATTAAGCTTGGAATAAGAGTCCCATCAACCGTGGTATTATTTTGCCTTTATTAACATTTATTACATGGAATTTTCACCATGGCTGTTACATGTCCAAAGATAGCAAGAAGACGCTGGAGCCCACAACAAAAAAGAGTATTTTCGTGGGATATAGTGAGATAGCTGAGGCATACAGTGTGTTTCTACCAGGACTCAAGAAGGCAATTCTTGGGTAGGATGTGAGGTTTGAGGAGTTACTCGTTCCTAAGGAGGGGCCTTAGCGAGGATCAGAATTTGAGCCTTAGCCAGGTGGCAAGAAGGCCAAACAACAGGATGATGAGGAGGAGAGACCAGGACGAGAGCAGACAACTACTTAGTTAGAGACTCCTAACACAGGGAGGAAGAAAGCCAAGTGGGCCAAGAAGTTGATTCAGGAGGCCCAAGAGCATGTTAAAGCTCCTAGCTTTATGTTCAGGCAAGGGAAGCAACCATATAGCTACACATGATATATGGCATTGATGATAAGGGTGGTGGACACTGAGCCTTCTAGTTATAAGGAGGCAGCTTCTCAGTAGGTTTGGCAGGATGCCATGGTGGAGGAATATTCCTCCTCCATGAAGAACGATGTCTGGGAGATCGTGCCACGACCTGAGGGAAAATCAGTAGTTAGCTCACACTAGGGGTACAAGGTGAAGCATGGAGAAGATGAGAGTGTGGAGAAGTACAAAGCTAGGTTTGTGGCGAAGGGCTTCTCATAGGTTGAGGGCATAAACTATGATGAGACCTTTGCCCCAATAGCACAGTATTCATCCATCAAGACTATTCTGGCACTTGCAACACAGATGGAGTGGAAGATCCGCCAAATGGATGTGAAGACAACATTCCTCAATGGAGTGGTTGAGGAGGAGATTTATATGGAGCAGCTAAAGGTGTTTGAGTAGTTCAACAGGGATACACATGTGTGCAGGTTGAAGAGAGCTCGTTATGGGCTCAAGCAACTCCGAGAGCATTGTACACTTGTATTGACAACTACTTTCTAGGATTGGGCTTCACTAAGAGTGAGGCGAATGCCAACCTATACTACATCATGGTTGGAGGGCTTCCACTCATTCTAGTGCTCTATGTTGACGACCTTATATTGACTGGAGCAAACAACTTGATCTAGGATTGCAAGGAGGACCTGACAAGGGAGTTTGAGATGAAGGATATGGGGCATATGTAGTATTTCCTTGGATTGGAGGTTTGGCAGGGTGATGGTGAGATCCTTGTGGGACAAGGGAAGTACACTACAAAGATTTCTCTGGAGATTTCGTATGCAGGATTGCAGGCCCATGGCCACTCCTCTAGTCACAAACTGGAGGAAGGTGGATGCTAGCAGAGCAGAATGAGTAGATGCTACAATATACAGGTAGCTCATTGGGTCGTTCATGTATTGGTCAACACATGACTTGATATTTGTTTTGCAGTCAACCAACTGAGTCAGTTCATGATGGAACCGAATAGAGTTCATTGGGTTGCTACAAAGCATGTTTTGAGGTATCTCAGATGCACAACGGATTATGGATTGTGGTACAAGCAGGTTGATGGAGTGAGGCTTGAGGGCTTCATAGATGCAGATTGGGTAGGGTGCTCCACAAATTGGAAGAGTACTTCAGGTGGCGTCTTCAGCATTGGGTCAACAGTTGTTTCTTGGTACAACCAATGTTATCAGAACTGAACCGGTCATTGAACCGAAAAACCTTGTGGACCAGGAACCGGAAAAAGGCCGGAAAAAAATCAGTTTACCAAAAACACATAAAATATTCATATTTTAACTAAGTTGCACGAAATGGGGAAATGGGTATGAGTTTCCGAATGAGCATAGTAGAAACTCGATCTACCCCAATTTTGGAAATGGGAAACGCGGATCTATATATATATATTAAATATATATATATATGTGCAATCATAAAGCAATACATGATACATTATAATATACATTTAAACATTATGATTAAATTTACATCACATTTACTCATTGAATGATCAATAATGAAAATAAAATATCGGAATATCCAAAAGCAACCTTTATTATATATCCAAATCTCAAAATCAGCCTTTATTATATATTAATATATGAGGCTGCAAGTACAATAAAGACTATAAGGTTGCAAGAACTATAGAGACAAATGACTAATCCTTATCATCATAATCCTCATAAAAAATAGAAGCAGAACAATGCTCAACAGTGGATGGTGGTGCTGAAGAAGATGATGGGCCAATTCCACTTCCAGGCTAGACCTCAATATTTAGGGCAGGAAGAGAGAGATCCAAATGAGGACTCTCTGCGTCCACATCCCATTCTTTAGAAGGACCACTGTTGTATTATGGACCCTTAAGAGATGCAAGGCGAAGGTTGTAGTGCACATAAACAAGATCCTTTGCCTTCTGTGAGCCCAACCTATTGCACTTCACATAATGAATAAAACCATAAGTGCCCCAATTCCTTCTTGCTGATGAAGAGCTTGCCACTTGTGAAAGAATACGAATGGCAAGTTTTTGCAAATGTACACCATTTGCTCCATGACAAATCCACCACCTAACTGGGTTCATGGTGCTTCTCCAAAGATGATATATCTGCATAATCATCTATTCCTGCAACAAAACTGGCAAATTCTTCCCTTACCTCCTTGTGTAGATGAGAAGGAAACATTCTCATAAGGGTTTTTTTCACCCCATTAGCCACCTCTCTATCCTTATGGGGTGCCTTCTTCTTCCCATTGCTTTGAGCAATAAGCTCCTCATCATAAAATTTGGGTTTCAAGGCATGTGCTAAAGTGTGCAATGGAGTGTTGAAATTGTTCCACCTATCAACAATGATTTTCTTGACTAAACCAGCAAAATGATCATCAACAAACAAAAGTTGTGGAGACTCTCATATATCTCTCCTAAAAAAGGTTGGTCAGTGTCAGCACTCCGAAGAAGCTCAAATGCAGGGGTTGTGAACTTTAGCAAGAAATCTACCTTGCTCCACCAATCCTCATCAAGGCACAATCTACTCACCATATATCCTCGCTCTGAATCTACTTGTCTCCACTCAATCCAAAGTTGACTCACCACCATAGAAACTAATGCATGCTTAACCTCAACAAGGCAACGCAACATCAGGAAGTTTGAGGCATATCTTGTCTCAGCAACTTTTAACAACTCCAATTTGGAGTACTCTCGAAATATGACCTGAGAATTGTGGTGGTTGGTGATGAATTTGACAATCTCCCTTGCTACCCTTGTGATTTCTTTTATCCAGGAAACTTTGTTGTTGATCTCCTCTATGATCAGATTTAGATTATGGACAATGCATGGTGTCCAAAAGATGTGGTCATACCTCCCCTCAATAATTAAACCTGCAACTTTGCAAACTGGTGCATTATCCGTGATAACTTGCACCACCTTGTTAGGCCCTATTTGTTCAATAGCTTTTATAATAACATCAACAATGAACTGTGCATCTTTTACCTCTCCTGAGCAGTCTTCCGCCTTGATAAACATTGCTCCTTTGGGGGAAGTGGCAATGATATTTATCAATGCTCTGCGCTTTGTATCTGTCCATCCATCTGAAGCTATGGTAACCCCAGAGCTACTCCAGGAAGAACGAATTGGTGATAAAATATCCTCCACAAGCTCCTTCTCATTTTTGAGAAGCTAAGTTCTGACTTTCTCATAGTTGGGCCCCTTGTACCCTTGAGGAGCTTTGTTAATTGCCCTTATCATATCTTGCCAGTAAGGAGAGCGAATAACATTGAATGGGATACCACATGCATAAATGCACCTAGCCACTCTGGAATCAGTTTTTTCTCTCGCTTGCACATTCACCAATTTAGCAATTTTGCTATCCTGAACTGAAGGGGATGCCCCTTTGGTATTTTTGGGTGGTGGTTGTTGATGTTGTTGAGTGGCACCGACTCTCCTCTTTCTTGCTTCAATTACAATCCTTGGCTCAATGTTAGATGGAGCTTGAGTAAGCTCATCATGCCTTCTCTTAATAACATCCGCCTCATCTTGCTCTCTTTGATATGCCCTCCTTGCCAATGGATCTGCTGTTTTTGTGCAACACACAACCCCCTGTCCTCCTCCATGCAAAAGATGTGCCTTCACTCTTGGGTAGGAGCCCTTGTACGAATTATTGCAAAGATCACATCGCCATTCCCATGAGCGATAACTTCCACATTTTTGAAGCTTTTGAACATGCCTCCAAAGAGAATAATATTTAGCCCTTGGATAATATTCAGCCCTTGGGTTGGCCCTAGGGCTTGAACTTGCAACTGCACTTTGGTTGAAAGCCATTGCTGCAAAAATAAATTAAAAAAAACAAATCTGTAAATAAAAAACGTTTTTCATATTTTTGGGCAGCATAAACCCTCGAAAAATTGAAGAAATAGTAGGAAAAAACTAAGAAAATGAATGTTGCTTATCCAAATTATTTTTCTGTCGCTGAAGCTACCCCAAAATGCTAGAAAAGACGAGAAATATAGCTGTAGTTGAGCCAAAAAACCAAGAATGTTGTAGCCGGAAACTCTGCACTCCAAATCTGCTGTTGAAATCTCTTTTTCTTGCTGCTGAAATCACCTTTGCTCACTATTGAAAACACCCTAGTTGAAACCACAGCTCTCTTCCTCTCTTCTCCTTTGCTAAAATCGCCAGTGTCCAAGAGAAACGACTTGCTCAATTGTGTGATGAGAGAATGAGAAGGTCACTTTTATAACTTGAGAGAGGCATCTAGAAGCAACTAGAAGCCACTTTAGTCACCCAATTAAAAATAGAAAACAAAATAATAAAAAAATAAATAAGAAAAAGTCAATATGTGTGGGGAAACTCTGCCGTACGGCTTGGAAACTCATTTCCGGCTGTACTGGCCTCGTTTCCTCCTCGAGAAACAGGCAAGTACGGCCGGAAACAAGATTCCGAGCCGTGTCCTACGGGTTTCCTGTTTCCGTACGGAAACGGATCCTTTGCCCACATTTCCTGCAACTTAGTATTTTAAAGAAAAAACATGTAAATTCATGTGCATCTATATGAATCCAAACCATTGTACACAAATATGCAAAAGTTATCATTTATATAGCAAGTAATAGTGCATATACCCAAAATAGCACTTAGTGCAAAACATCGTTGAACCAAAAATGTTACAAACATTAAGAAGCAGGCTCTAAAAGGCCTTTATAGTCCAAAATAACATGATAGATCACAATATTATACTACAATCTACAATAAGCTACAACTACAACAAATCAATGATCAAACGATCAATCATCATCAAAATCATCATTCAATTCCTGATCATCCTCCTCTCATCCTCATTTGAAGAATGAGTAGCATCCAAGTCTGCAATGGGATTATGGCTTGATTCCCCTGTGTTATATACCTAGGGGGGATAATATGGGGTACAAAGGGAGGTACCCAAGGTAATAATGTAATAAGGGGATGGGCCATAGTAATAAATAAGGTGGCTAACCCATATCATGTAAGGGACCACAAGTAGTTAGTAATAATGTAATGGGCTCATGGTATTAGTCGATGGTATGAGGGAACCATGGTAATGATCCATGGTATTGTATGTATGAGGCCTATATAGAGGCTAGAGACTCCACATGGAGGGATGTCAAGAAATATTGTCAAGGAATATTGTATGAACATGCATATGGCTTGTGGAGTGTTCTCCTTCCTTAAGGAGTGAATGTATGGTGTTGCCCTACCTTAAGTGTTTGATATTAATAAAGGGAAACATTTCTATCTATTTCGATCTTGTTATTATTGGGTATATTTGTTATTTCTCATATATTCTGGGTCAAATACATAACAAGTGGTATCAGAGCTATCCCATATTATCCCGCCTAGGTATATAACATTCCACCACCCCTTTTCTTTAGAGCTACAACAAGTGGTATCAGAGCACTTTCTTGGGCAAAAAAGTGGAAACTTTCTTCTTCTTCTTCTTCTTTTTATTTTTTATTTTTTTTTTGCAGGATTTCGGGGGCGGCGAGTTTGCAGATCAGATCTATATGTTTTGGTGCAAGATATACACAATCTAATCATAGATCTGGATTCTATGTGAAAAAATACCCGATTTCAAAAAAAAAAACTGTCGAATCGGAGTCCGGATGAAGGAGATATTGCTGATTTAAAAATCAGTGGGTTGCAGACAATTTTTTGGGGCAACAAGTTTGCGGCATAGCTCTAGATGTCTGGGTGCAGGATCTGTAAAATCTAATTGTAGATCTGGATCCTTTGTGAAAAAATACCCAATTAAAAAAAAAATCAGTTGAATCGGAGCCCGGATGAGGGAGATATTGCTGATTTAAAATCAGCTCTTTTTTGCAGAAATTTTGGTGACGATGGGAGAGTTGTAGCGCAGATTTGAAATTCTAGTGCCTGGATCAGAATTTCTATCACATGGACAGATGTAGAATGGTTGTTCCATTTCCAAAAACAGGTCATAATAGGGATTCTGAGCAATATTGACTAAACTGTGACAATTTCAAATTTTCGCCAAGTAAGTGAATTTTTTCAAAACCCTCTTCATGGCTTTTATAGGAAAAGGTAATGGTTCTACTATTGAAGAACACATAAATGAATACAAGAGGTTATTTAGACACAATTGGAAATGGGTGGCAATGACTCATTTTAAAGATGAGGTAGCCACATGGTGGGGATTACTTAACCAAAAGAAGTGTTTCAACCTGCCCTATGAAGAATTTGAAAAATTACTTTTAGACAGATGGTCTCATGCCAGAAAACAAGATAAGGAGAAACATGTGGGTCTATTTCCTACTG
>APFE030212908.1:0-13022 GCA_000404065.3 Pinus taeda | reverse complement strand
TACATGAAATTCAAACATGAACATCATAAACATAAAGAAGAAGCATATCGGGAATCAAGACGTGTTTCTTTATTATAGACAAATAGAAAGTACAAAAAGAGTAATATCACCTGAGCAACCCTTGCAGGCTCCAAGCTCAGCCTCCTTCTGGATCCGTCCCACCTCAAGCCTCTAGCATATCTCCTTCCAAGACTAACTCCATGATGCCATAACTAAGGGATGAACATCAAATCACAAGGAAACAAGGGTTTCCTGTACAAATGGGGGAAGTGCAGAAGGCACAAGGGTCTTTAGACCTGATCAGGGGGGAAATCTCAGTATAATAACCTTTCTCTCTCTTCTCTCCTCCCTTAGGCCTTCCCTTTGATGTCTTTTTATATCAATTCCAAAGTAGTTTTTTAGTTAGGAATTGGTTGGGAACAGTTGAGGCCACGAGCACTAACAGGTGATCAGCAGGTAAAACCCACGATCTCTGCCCAAAAATAAGGAGTTTTATATTTTTTTAAGTGTTTTAATACATATACGCGGGTTGGGTATATATGAACCCACATATACACGCGTTTAACTCAGGGCAATGTCGCGTACAGGGAATAAGACACTGTTTTTTAGATTTTGGACCAGGTCTAGAAGGAGGGGTTTCCCTAGGCCATGAGTGCAGCATCACAAACCATAATAGTGAGATTTGGAGCTATAACACTCTCTCTACCATCATACAATATCCTGTATGGGCATATTTTTATAGCTAAGAGAGTAAAACTGACTCATAAATTCTCTCACAACAAATATAGGATGCATTAACTCTTTCCCAACAAAATAGAGTTAATCTAGAAACAAATCCTACTGTTGTCACCTACATGAGATTTTTGCCCAATTTATTAAAACCGAAAATCTCAATAATCACTAGATGATAATCGACAGGTCGAAGGATCAATCCTAACCATTTCATTTCAGATACTTGTTAACGATCTCCCAATGGAAAAGTTGACGCTGGAGTCTTTTGAGATTTTCAACAATATCATTGCATTCACTACGCAGAGAATAAAAGTTTCTCTATAGAAAGTCAACGATGTTTGATATTCAAAGATCGGTCACAACTTAAACACAAATGAGTAATCAAACCATGGTGAAAGTGATCTAATGTGAGATGCCTTGAAGTTGTATAAAATAGGATTATCATTCTAGAGAGGTTACAACTTTGAGTGTTCATAACATTCCTACCTTGATCCAATGGATTTCCGGGAGGACAAAGTGCGTGAACAATAAGATGGGGAGTGGTCCTGGAGGTGAATATCACAAAACCCTCCATCATGTAAATCAATGGCTATAATCGATTGGGACAACAATCCCTCGTACTTTCACAAACGACCAGGGGTGGTTCCCTAAGTGGTTTTTTTTGTTTCCAAAAGTCGTATGTGGTTTCTCCAAGTCATACAAGGGTACAACACCACTACCCACATCTACATTCATACTTTCAATGATTCTTGAAAACCAGATATTGAAACTCATATATTATTTTATGACAAAGAATCACGATATGCTTGTTAACGAAGGTCACTATGTACATATTTTTACTTTAATATTTATCATTTTTATTTAACAAAAATAGAGTTTTATATTTTTAATAAACAATTTTTATAATGGTTTAAAAACAAATTTGTGACTAAATCAAGCATCGGTTCTTAAACTCACAGTTAGGCTCGGGAGGGAAGATAAAATCCTAGAAATGACATTGTTGAGGGGTTCTGTCGTGAGGACTATTTTGATCCAAAAATATTTTTGAAGCTTAAATATATTGCAATTTGATTCGAGTTTTGGGAAGTTGCAACATTTATTTCTCTTTCATGACTCAATATTCATCTATGTTTTTTTTCTTTCAGAGAGTGTAAGATGCAACTCGTGCTTCAGTTTAACTTTTAGTGAACTTACTTAATTGTACTCATGACAATTAATCTTAAAGCCCTTAATAAAGCTCTCCACATAAAGGAGCCTCATTCACATTTTCTTAGTCTTGCATTATTCTTTCGGCAATAATCTAAATTCAAATTTTTAAGTGCCTAATCTGGACTCTCTTTTCTATTCTTCTTCAATCCACTCCTCTAGTCCAACATTCTGCAACTCTAAGAGTTTTTCTAGCCATTATTCTTGGGATGGCTAGGATTTCAGAACCAAATTTTTTTATTAAAAGCCTTCATGGCTTGTACTTACAACCGTTAATTTTAATTACTTTTATCCAATTTGAAAATGTATCGGGCACACATTCCCACATAGCCACGAACTCTCTCATGAGGTGTAACACAACCTTAGAGAATTTTTTACGAATGAAGTAAATGGCATAAGGTAATTTTCCATCTATTTGTCCCAGGGTGACCCCCACAACTTTGGCAGATGCATGAGCATGGATATGGAAATTCAAAGCCCAATTTAGGCCCCTAAGTATGGGTGCAGTGATTAATTTCTCTTTCAAGATCTCAAGGGCCCCTTGGCGAGAAAAATTATGAGTCATTGGCCAACAATAAAGAAAATGGTGAAGCCACTTTACTAAAGTCCTTGATAAACCTCCTATAATATCTAGCGATGCCTAAGAAACTCCTAACATCCCTTTGCTTTTGAGGAGTAGGGACCCTTTTGATAATGGAAATCTTGTTTGGGTCCTTTATATTACCTCGTGAGATATTAAATGGCCAAGAATAGTCCCTGCATTCATTAAGAATTCACATTTCTCAAGACTAAACGATATTTTCATTTCAATGCACTTCCTCAAGATCTTTCCTAGGTTAGAGAGAGCCTCCAGAAATTCACACCCATAGGGAGTGAAATCATCCATGTAGATCTGTACACAGTCATGGACGAGCTCAGTAAAGATGCTCAAAACTTCCCTTTGAGAAGTGGCAGGGGTATTGCATAGACCGAAAAGAGGACCCTATAAGCAAGGGTACGTGAAGGACATGTAAATTTAGTTTTGTTCTCATCCTCACGACTGATTTGGATCTGATTATAACCACTAAATCCATCTAAGAAAGAGAAGAATTGCTTCCATGCAAGACCATATAAAACTTGATCAATGAAAGAAAAAGGTAAATGGTCTTTCTTGGTGGCTTTATTTAGTTCTGTGTAATCTACACAAATCCTCCACTTCACATTCTTCTCTCAAACAAAAACTAGAGGAGAAACTCACTCACTATGTGAGATGGGGTATATGAACGCTACGTCCAATAACTTTTACAATTCTTCCTTTACTATGTCCTTGAGGATTGGGTTCATCCTCCTCTAAGGCTGGTGCACAAATTTTCACCCCTCCTTGATGTAGATGTGATGAGTACACATCGACGGATGCACCCCCTTCATTTCTTTATATTTCCAAGAAAAATAACTTACGTGTTCTCTCATCATTTTCCACAAATTCTCTGCTTGGTTGCATGAGAGAGAAGGGTTGATATTTAAGGTTATGTATGGACCAAATTTTACAACTTTGATATGGGAAGGACTTGGGTCAAGTAAGCATAATTCAGTCCAAGGACAACTCTTAGACTATTTTACAAGCTCAATAAGAGGCATGGTATTCGGGGGTTGGTTCTCGACAATCTGCTCAATGAGGTCATCTTAATCATGTTTCCCACCTCCTATAACAACATCTAGGGTACATATTGGATGGGATGGTGTATGATACACTTCATCTTCCTTCTCCTTTTCTAGCCATAAGGGTAAGTCATGCTCAATGGATGGTTGAGTATGAGGGTATAATACCAATTGTTTGGAGAAAATTCCATTCTTAAAGGTCATGTTCCCAGCCTTGCAACTAATGTCAGCATTAGTAGTGGCTAACCTTGGCCTTCCTAAGATGAGAGGATAACCATTGAATTTGGTTTTGGGCTAGAGAACCAAGAAGTTAGAAGGATACTCCCAGGAGTCAACAGAAACCATAACATCCTCAACAACTCCCTTAGGAGCCACTATGGATCTATCTACAAGTTGCAGCAATGTAGTGGTATTTCTCAGGGATCCTTGGAGGTTTCATTTTAACATGGTTTATTTAGTCATCACGTTGATGTCAGCCCCAATATTAATCAAGGTATGAGGGAAATGATGTCATAAAAGTGAACATATATTACTAGAGTTCCACAGTCTAAATATTTTGGACAAATCACTCTCCCCAACATCAAATTAGATAATTGACCAATAACATTGATGGTGAGGGTGTCACTTTTTCTCCTCCTAGGGTGTTTAAAAATTTTCTCTTTGATAGGCGTATTGTAGATGGGAACATCCTTAATAGCTTTACAGAGGGGTATTTTAACACATAGATTATTCAATTCTCTTAGAAGTTTGGTCTCTTCTAGGGTGTGTTGGTTAGGATAAATTAATCTCTTAGAAAAGGGAGGTGGATTTATTTGAGAGATACTATATTCCTTTTCCTCTTCAAGTTCTTTAGGTGGAGATGGAGGTTGGTTATCAGGAAGCACTGTTCAAGGTTGGAGGTTTATTTCTTGAATCTCCATATCATAGGCAAGGTAATATGTCTCTCCACTGTAGAACTGTAGTGCTTTCCCATTATTCAGGTTTGGATAGGGTTGAGAATGCATATGAGGCTTCTTGGATTGAGCAGGATGAGTGAATTGTGGTTGAGATGGAGGTGGACGTAGTAAAGCAGGAGGTTAGTTGAGTTGAGGCCTCAACCCTTGTGATGGGTTATTCCATTGAGGATGTTGAGAAGCATATGGATGAAATGGATGACTTAGAGGTTGAGGAGGATATTGAGGAGCATGAGGCCAAGAAAGAGGTGTGGACCATGATGGACGAGTGGAAGAGTACTAGGTTGGCAAGGATGCATTCTGGTTGGGATGGTAATAAGAGTAAGATGCACCTTGCATGCCCTGCTAATATGGCTAAGAATGAGGCCTCCTTTGGTTTATAAAGCAGAGTTTCTCAGCCCCACCTTTTTCACATTGGTATACGAATTTTAAACCATGAAAATAAGGAAATTTTCCTATGGCATGGTTTTCCTCACAGGTTGAGCAAACCTCTATGATAGTTAATGCACATTCATTTCTGGGGTGCCTTCTAGCGCATCTAGGGAAAAAAATAGTTAGGGTCCTCTCTCGTTCCTCATGTCTCCTCTTGATTCGCATGGTATCCATTTTCAATGAAAAGGTATGCAACATTTCAATTTTAAAGTCCTCTAAGATGTTCCCAATCTTATTCTTAATGGATGTTGTGGAAGGAGAGGAACCGATCAAAGCTTTACTATCCCTACCCTTCTTCCTAGCAACCCTAGAATGGTTTTTGAACATTGTTTCGATGCCATCATAGGATAACTCATAGATGTCTCCCACAGAAAACATGTTGAGGGTCTCTAGCATGTCTGCCCTAATCCCTATAAGAAGAACTAGCTTGAGTGATTCAGGATCAAGAGTGCATCTGGCCTTCCTATAACTAAGTTGAAATCTCTCCTCATAGTTCTCTAGGGATTCATCAGGTCTAAGAGTCATTCTAAAGACTTATTCTTTGGTTTGTTTGGTCCTACAGTAGTCTATGTACTTGTTATTAAATTCTTGTTGCATTTGATCCCAAGTAGTGATGTTATCCCCACGCAAACCCATAAACCAACACAAGGTTGCATCCTTAATGGTAAATGGGAATAACTTCAACTTATGGTCATCAAAGGCATAGTCATAACTCCTGAAGACAAAAGAAAATTCAAACATAAAAGTATCAAGATTCTCATAGATTAAACCATGGAAGTGTGGAAGGGTAGTAGGCCTTATATTCTTCATTCCAGCCTCTCCATTAGTCTTTGTGATAGGGAACACCTCATTGTTCATGTTTTTAGCCATGGATTTAGTAGGTGAAATGGGTTCTTCTTCTTCCCCAATAGGTTCTTCAAAGATCTAAAATTGTTCACCTAAAGGGTATTCTAACTTCCCTGTACTAAGAGAGGGAAGCTGACATTGATCGAAGAAGAGTGAAGTTTGACTGTTTGAGGGTGTGGAAGTGTTAGGTAAGAATTTTCCTTAAGTATATGTCTTCCTACGGGGCATGAAATATTTTTTTTCTTTTATATGATTTTTTCAAAACTGAATGCAAAACAAAAGATAATGCTTAAGAAGAAATAACATCTACGTAGACACCTCCCCGACAATGACCCCAAAAAGTGTTGAGCCCTGGTATTGCACCAAGAGTGCTGCAACTCCCAACGGCTCCTCAACTCTATTTATCAACTCGAGGTTCATACAAACTTCAAGGTGACAATACTATATACACAGTAGATGGTGTTCTACTCATGCCACCCTCAACTAGGAAATTTGATCAATAGTGCTCCAAGACCATTATTCCTACTAAATTAGAAGGAAATTAACTACTAAAGGTGAAATTCAAAATCTATCTCTAATGAAATAATGGTAAATGCTTTTTAGACCTCAACTTGTAGATGTTATCAACTTGTAAATTCTATTGAATCAATTCATGAAAGAACATAAGAGCTATAATACTTACATAAAGGAAACTACACTATCTTTCAATAAACCATCTAGCTACCAACTCCACTTGTAAACAAGAAACTACCCTACCAAATCATAATTGAAGATTCCATACATCATCTATCTAGTTCACACTTGCATATAAATCAATGTTCTATTTGTGTTAAATCTGTGATAAACAAACTAATGGTTTTCTATCTTGCAATGAATGAAAAGGATGGATGGAATGGCCTAGGTATTGCCCTTGATCATGGAGTTCAAGATAGGGTTCAACCTACTCCTAAAATAAGTCAAACTGGCATCATTGGTCAAAACAAGGGGTAAAACACGCTGCTACAGGCATGCTACAGGAAGCTGCTACAGGTGCCCTGTATTGCTACAGGAAGTTTTGTAATGCTACAGGAAGGATGTCCAGAGGGTTTGGAAGGTAGGAATGATGAGATCAAAGGATAGAAAGGTAGATGGAGGTTGTGGTATATGGATGAGAGGTGGTCAACTCCCCTAGTGAAGCTCAACACCTCAATAAGGCATGTTTTGGACTAAGAGGGTTGCTCATGGTGACCTAAGGGAATGAGCTCAAGAACATAATTTTTGCATACATCAAAGAGGGTGAAGAAGTCTTGGATGAAGATGGTGAAAGGCCCCTTTCCTGAAGATCCAAACAGCCCTGAAACATCACATGCACATAGTCTTTTATCATTTACAAAGTAAAATAACTAATGGCAGAAAAGATTAGTTGAATTTAAACACTATCTAATTTATGAGAAAAGTGCTTATTTAGTCAATGAATAAACTTCTAAGCTACAGTAAACATATGAAAACGAGGATGACTAATATAGTCCTTCTTCTAAGAAATCATAAACATAACATTTTTGGGTTGTGATTGTAGATTCTTCCATTCATGCTCCCATGCGAGAGATGAGATAGAGGTAGCAATCACAAGAATTTTCAGGGATTATATTATAATAAAATTCAGAGAACTAATAAAAATTCTAAGCTAAAATCCACTACATAAGAGGGACCTAAGACGCTAGGGTTGGGCCCAAACCCAAGAGCCTAAGCCCTATGGAACTAACTCAGTGATTGATCAATAAGAAACTTCTCATTATCATTGCATCAATGTCAAATACATCATATAATGAGTTAAAAAAATTAGTATAAAGTTCTTGAGCTCAATAGCCTTTTAGTTGCAAATAAAGTTCAAATCCTAATGAGCACATTGGAATATTTATTAATGCAAGAGTGTAGCTACCAACATCTCCCTAGAAAATAGGAACGTTTGTCTCTGAAAACTCAAGAAGGGTGGATCTTGTTCTCCTTTAACTACACTTTCTTGGTTTCCAATGACCTCATCGTTTTTGGTTGCCAATGACATCGATGTAATGAGAGACAATGTGGTGATTTTGGTGTATTGAGGGAGTTAAGGAGGTGGACAACCTCCTAAAATCTATCCCTATTGTCTACTCCGATCTTCTACATTGAAATCATCTCAAAATTGCTATATTTCCTGCATTTATACCATATTAGGCCACATGACATAACAAAAAAAATTCTACCCCTCCCACTAAGAATAATATAACAAATATTGTAAATAAATATGAGAAAGAGATAGTTATAAAGATAGAGGATGTAATTATGACCCTTGTGATTTACTTATTGATGATCCTCATCAATAATTGTGGCCATTATTCTCATTTTTGTCCTCGTATCGAATATTTTCGTGATACACTTCAAGTGCTTCGAGAATTATAGGTCGCTCGTAGTGATTCCACCTCTCCTCTACCTACGGGTTCTTTTCCCACTCCCATGTCACAGAACGAGGTCCCTCAACCACCCATCATGATCCCTCCCCCTGAATTTGAGATGAGAGATTGTACTGCTTCTATTCTCTACCTGTTTTCATCCATGGGATTGATATATTGAAACTCTCTAGATGTCTCACATTGTGAGCCTTTTGAACCTTCTTCAATGAACACTCTGGTCTCAACAACGGTAGATGTCACATCTAGTAGTCACCTATCTCCCAGCCTTCACAGTGTGTATGTGAACCTTGTCTCTTATGAAGATGCCTTAGGTAGCTCCTATTTATCACGTGGTCTCTCTTCCTCCAATCCCCCCATCTTCCATTTTGTTAACGACATCATGGAAGCCGTGAATACCTCTAATTATCCTTGGGATGATATGCACCATTGTGTGTACTTTCGTTTGTAACAAACCCATGATCAATATGATGTGGAGTCCAACATTGTCCTCACCTCTTTGTGAACCCATAAGTTCACTACCCCCATATTCCTCGTGATGATCGATGGTGTATTCAACATCAATCGACTCTCTACCTCCTCAATGGTGACAATATTTATCATCGTGGTTGGCATTGTCCTCCATTGTTGTCTCCCCCATTCCTTGTCTTCTTACATATTTCAGATGGGTCCATCATCCACACCTCATATCAGTTATGCCGATGGTGCGAGTTGCTTCTCCAGGAATCTAGCCTTGGCAACTTGGCCCATTTTACCCCCTTGCATTTGTTAGTCCACTCCAACAACATTTGGATCAGATCTACCACCAATAACTAAGCTAAATGTGATGTTAGGATAGGTTTATTATTCAATTCCCTTGATCATTGAATCCTTCATCTTCATGTTTGTCTTGATTCCTTGCTACTTTTCATGCAATTAAACACAGTTATAATGTGTGTATTCCTGTCATATTTAGAAAATATCTACGAGTTAAGCTTTTGGGATGTCAATTTGAATCTATTACATTTAGTCATGTTCCTAGAGCCCAAAATCACTGTGTAGATACAATTGCAAATAATATTCTAGATTTGAATTTATCACATGCATATATAAGAAGACATTCATAGAATAAACAAATGATGAACTACAATCTTCACAAAAATATGCATAACCATGTTTTTTATCATAATATCTAACATATAATGTTTCGAGTCCACTACTCTAAATACATCTGACATGCTCATTCACATGTTACAATAAAACAAGAATAGGGACCCAGATGTCCCTATGCCTAATCACTATAATCTTGAGGCTTCCAAGCCAATGGCTCCATCCCACCAACCCGTAGGTCTCGAACTTCCTGACTGGCCATAAAATGCCCCACTTGATTCCTTGCCACTCTTAGGGAAGAACAGTGCACTCATTTGTATACCGATATTCTAACTCCTTCCACCCACGCTCTGTCACCCCATTTAGTAGAAAATTGAATCTATGTCAAAGGTCCTCCAGTAGAGCATCACTATTTGATCTATATTGTGATGTGGAACTACCCAGATCTGCAACCCTAGGTGTTGCACATTGTCCTGTATATCCTGTCGACCTCATCGGTGTTATGTATTCATACCACAAAAGTTTATAAATTAGTACCACATACACATATTTATTAAACTATAAATTCATCAAATATATAGAAACTTCCCGTTTCACATTCAAGCATTATAGTTTCAACATTTTTTGTCGACATAATTGAGAGGGAATAAAAGGCTAAGGAGAAATCACTTACCATTTGGGCCCCATGCTCATCCTGGCAGAAGTGGTAAGTCAGGATCTCCCTGATAGTTCGTTCCATTATATAGATAATAATTTATGTACATTGGAATATGGTCCCAATGTGAAAAACACTCAGGTCAAAACACCCACTCAACTCCCCCTCCTCCACCTCATTGCAATAGTTTCCCCCACTGGTGCATCTTTGGCTCATGTGGGCCCCCATCATGGATTCGTATATGAGGGCAGATGGTGAGGATCTTCTCAAAGAAGAATGATCATAAAACGGTCCCAAATGGATATTTATCATTATTCCTTCGCCTTCATAGTGCCAATTGTTGATTCAACAACAACAGCATCATCTGGAGCCACCCATAGTAGGTCCCAACACACTCTCGACCAACATCGTCTCCACCCTAGCAATGTGATGGAAGGGATGTCTACCCAAGGTCTACAACACTATTACCATTGTAGCTCATGTCTCAACCATCTCTAAGTCACTTATCTGAATGGTTATTTCCTTTGCATGAACACCCAGTACACAATGGCGATCAACAAAATATCTTATATGCCTCCCACGAGGTAGCACTAGATGTATCTCCCCCACAACCCCCAAGGGGAGAATCCTATCAGAAAATATATGTCCTAGATCATGATCTTCATACTATTCCCATGTAATACAAATGCCTCTTGATCTGGGTCTTAGTATATTACAATCCTCCATAGCAATGGCTGACAAGCTCTCATCAATGGGTCCTCCGACATCTCTAGCACCACATACCATGCCAAAACCCCTCTGAGTAGTTGATCCCCCCGAATCTCAGTAGGAAGAGTCTGTAAATATCTTTTTCACCATTACATCTTTAGCCCTGCCATATCTACATCATACCATTATGTTTTGTCAATTCAGAGTCAAAGGCACACATCATGGGTACAAAGCTTCAACTCAACAGAGACCCCCCATTCTGCTCTTCCTATCAGTCTAGAACACAATTTTTTCCTTCAAAATTGTGTTGGACGCACCTCTTGCCCCATTTTATGTGTTCCAGAACACATATCAAGGCCCAAAAAGTGCACTCTAACCGTAAAGGAGAGAATCAATTTCCGCCAGAGCATTGAAGCCCTAACTTGAAAATCTTATCCATCAAAAATGATGAGTAAGGCTAAGGTCACCTACCTCCAACTTGCAGACCTTAATTTTGATGGTTAGTTTTTTTGCTACAATCTCCACAACATTTAGGGCCTTCTCCTCCTCTCCAAATTATCCAACATCTCGCTATGAAAATGAATTGAATTTTTGGGCAAAAATCCCTTTTATAGGAAAAACCATAGTTTTTCCATCACGCATTGTGACCAAACCATATCTCTATTTGATGAATTGTTACCACGAAACGAAAGATATCGTTGAGTTCTATAATTGGTCTCCCTTATTTTTGGTAATTTTAAACTTCACCAAGAAACCATTTTTTCTTCATTTGAGCAATCTATACTCTGGTACCACTTTACCCACTCATGGGTTGACTCACATGTCAATTTTTATCATGAGTAACGATGATTTACTCATTTTTTTAGTGTCCCCTCGAGGCCTCCCCCATGTGGCAACATAATCAAGTCACTCTTGTTTATAGCATCTAAGATGACTCAACCTTGTCTCTATGGAGTATGTTCTGAGTCACCTTGAATCTGGTTACAATGTTCTAGACATCGTTGTGTTGCATCCATCCCATCGTGTTCATTTTTTTCCTCCTATTAAATTTCTTTGTCTCTGAAAATCCCCCATGTCACGCAGAATGAGTCAATCTTGCGGACAAGATAGACCTTCCTATAATCTAATGAAGACCTAATGACAAACAAACCAACCAGACACTATCTTTCTATAAATGCACTTTATAAATAATGGCAAACAAATGTGTTTAGAGACTACCTCATGTCCAACGCAAGTTTGAAGATGCCTTCGCTCCTTTGAGCCAAGTAAGTTCCTTTGTCGCAAACCTGCGAGCACAAACAAGGCAAACGATTAAATAGCACCTGAATATGCAATATTATAAAATATATTTAACATGAAAGTTAAGGAGTCCATGAAACAAATAACATGAGATACTTGTTGAGAAAAATGAGCTTGATTGTATTAATTCAAAAGGAGAAAAACCTTACAACCTTTGCCTTGACGCTGTACAAGCTCCTCCCAGGGTCCAACAAGAAGTATCCTCTACTTTGACAAGCTTCACTCACTCCCTAATGAAGCCAAAAAGGTAAGTAATCTCTCCTCTTAAGCTCAAATAGGAAGTCTTGATTTCACTAGCATTTACCCTCAAAACTTCAGCTTCTAACCTCCCCAGCTACTGACCCAATGCCTCAATTTATAGTGCAATGGAGGTCAGTTGCTAGCTCCTCCTTAAAAGGGATAGCTCCTCTCAACAAGGGATTAGTTCCTGCTCTCATGGGATGCATGAACCACTTGGAGCGAACAATCCACGTAACAAATGCTTCTAGAAAACTCTAGAATTAACACAAGATGAGTTTTTTAAGACAAACAGTGCGCCTTTTGACTTTTACAGGGGTACGCACCCTCCCCTTTACATACAGAGCGTATAATTACGCAGATATTCTGAACAGAAGGTGCGGGCCCATAGGCAAAAGAGAGAGAAAGTGTGGAACCAGAGTTACATTGCTTTTTTGATGTCTTTCTCTCATTTCTAAAGCTTGTTTTGAAGAGCTGTGGTTTGAGACTTGCTTAGGAAGCTGGTATAGGTGGTGATAGACCTACACCGATTGTAAATAATCAAGGTGACGACATTTTTGTGTAACAGATTTCCCCCTAAAGTGCGAAGTCTGTAGTATATGAGGATTTTTCATTTATCATATAGGAAGAATGAAGTGCTTTATCATTTCGAGGATCATCTTGCGGAGAGCCCGGTTGGAACCTGTAAAAACATTAAATGCAAAATATATATATGAGATCATATCATCGCTGAGGTAGGCATTCCCATACTCAGATAAAAACTGACTAAGAGACTGAAAACTGACTAGAAGACTAACTACT
>APFE030212907.1:6654-41444 GCA_000404065.3 Pinus taeda | reverse complement strand
ACGAGATGCAAGGCGAAGGTTGGAGTGCACATAAACAAGATCCTCTGCTTTCTGTGCGCCCAACCTATTGCGCTTCACGGAATGAATAAAACCATAAGTGCTCCAATTCCTTTCTGCTGATGAAGAGCTTGCCACTTGTGAAAGAATACGAATGGCAAGGTTTTGCAAATGTACTCCATTTGCTACATGACAAATCCACCACCTAACTGGATTCATGGTGCTTCTCTCCTCCAAAGCTGATATATCTGCATAATCATCTATTCTTGCAGCAAAACTGGCAAATTCCTCCTTTACCTCCCTATGTAGATGAGAAGGGAACATTCTCATAAGGGCTTTTTTCACCCCATTAGCCACCTCTCTATCCCTATGGGGTGCCTTCCTCTTCCCATTGCTTTGCGCAATAAGCTCCTCATCATAAAATTTGGGGTTCAAAGCATGTGCTAAAGTGTGCAATGGAGTATTGAAATTGTTCCACCTATCAACAATGATTTTCTTGATCAAACCAACAAAATGATCATCAACAAACAAAAGTTGTGGAGACTCTTGTGAAATGATTTCCATAGTTTTCTCAACCATGGAATCCATGCCATCATATACCTCTCCCAAGAAAGGTTGGTCAGTGTCAGCACTCCGGAGAAGCTCAAATGCAGGGTTTGTGAACTTTAGCAAGAAATCTACCTTGCTCCACCAATCCTCATCAAGGCACAATCTACGCACCATAGATCCCTGCTCTGAATCTGCTTGTCTCCACTCAACCCAAAGTTGACTCACCACAATAGAAACTAATGCATGCTTAACCTCAACAAGGCGGCGCAACATCACGAAGTTTGAGGCATATCTTGTCTCAGCAACTTTTAACAACTCCAATTTGGAGTACTCTCGAAATATGGCCTGAGACTGGTGGTGGTTGGTGATGAATTTGATAATCTCCCTTGCATCCCCTGTGACTTCCTTTATCCAGGAAACTTTGTTGTCGATCTCCTCTAAGATTAGATTCAGGTTATGGACAATGCATGGTGTCCAAAATATGTGGTCATACCTCCCCTCAATAATCAAACCTGTAGCTTTGCAAACTGGTGCATTATCCATGATAACTTGCACCACCCTATTAGCCCCTATTTGTTCAATAACTTTTATAATAACATCAACAATGAACTGTGCATCTTTCACCTCTCCTGAGCAGTCTTCTGCCTTGATAAACATTGCTCCTTTGGGGGAAGTGGTAATGATATTTATCAATGGTCTGCGCCTCATATCTGTCCAACCATCTGAGACTATGGTAACCCCAGAGCTACTCCAGGAAGAACGAATTGGAGCTAAAACGTCCTCCACAAGTTCCTTCTCATTTTTGAGAAGTTGGGTTCTGACTTTCTCATAGTTGGGCCCCTTGTACCCTTGAGGAGCTTTGTTAACTGCCCTTATCATATCTTGCCAGTAAGGAGAGCGAACAACATTGAATGGGATACCACATGCATAAATGCCCCTGGCCACTCTGGAATCAGCTTCTTCTCTTGGTTGCACATTCACCAATCTAGCAATTCTGCTATCCTGAACTGATTGGGATGCCCCTGAGCCTCTGATATGTTTGGGTGCTGCTTGTTCATGTTCTTGAGTGTGACCAGCTCTCGTCTTTCTTGCTTCAACTACAATCCTTGGCTCAATGTTAGATGTAGCCTGAGTATGCTCATCATGCCGTCTCTTAGTACCATCCGCCTCATCTTGCTCTCTTTGATATGCCCTCCTTACCAACGGATCTAATGTTTTTGTGCAACCCAGAATCCCCTGTCCTCCTCCATGCAACAGATGCGCCTTCACTCTTGGGTAGGAGCCCTTGTACGTATTATTGCAAAGAGTGCATCGCCATTCCCATGAGCCACCACCTCCACATTTTTGAAGCTTCGTCACATGCCTCCAAAGAGGATAATATTCAGCCCTTGGGTTGGCCCTAGGGTTTGAAGTTGCAGCTGCACTTTGGCTAGAAGCCATTGCTGCAAAAATAAATTAAAAATACAAATCTGTAAATAATAAATTTATAAAAACGTTTTTCATATTTTTCGCTGTATAAACCCTAGAAAAATTAAAGAAATAGTAAGAAAAAAACTAAGAAATGAATGTGGCTTACCCAAATTAATTTTCTGTGGTTGAAACTACCCGGAAATGCCAGAAAAGAGGAGAAATATGGCTTTAGCTGAGCCAAATCTGCTGCTACAGAAATCTCCTGCTGAAATCTCCTTCTCTTGCTGCTGAAATCTCTTTCTCCCGCTGCTGAAATCTACTTTGCTCATTGCTCAAAACACCAGCTATTGAAACAACTGCCAATCTTCAAGAGAAACTCCTTGCTGAATAGTGTGATGAGAGAATGAGAGACATTGCTCTTTTATAAATTTAGAAATGGTTTCTAGAACAGCGTAGAAACCCTAAAAAAGTTTAAAAACTAATTAGAAAAAAAAAATTTAAAAAACAAGTCATTTTTTTGGGGAAACGGGGCCCGTACGGCCTGGAAACGCGTTTCCGGCCGTACGGGCACGTTTCCATTTCGGGAAACGTGCCCGTACGGCCTGAAACGCGTTTCCAGGCCGTACGGTACGCCAAAATGCGTTTCTGTTTCGTTTCCGGGCAGAAACGCCCTCTGTACCTGCGTTTCCTGCAACTTAGACGCAAACCAAAATATGTTGGGGTATTTATCCTCAATAATTGCTCCCGCTGGCTTACAATTAGTAGCATTATCAATGATGACTTGGATGACATTGTATGGCCCAATACGTTCAATTGTTTGAAGTAATGGTTTTGCAATGTTGATGCCAGTCTTGAACTTCTCTGAGTAATCATATGTTGAAAGAAAAATGACACCACTAACAGACACAACAAGAACACTTATCCATGACTTGCCTTTTACATTTGCCCATCCATCAGATACAATGGACACCCCATGCCCAGTCCAAGAATTTGTCATTCTACTCAAAGAATGTGATATTTTTGCTTTTTCATGATCATGTCCAACAGTTCTAGCCTTGTCATACCCAGGGCTCTTGTATCCTTTAGGGGCATCATTTATGGCAGAAACCATTTCATGCCAATAAGGTGAGCGAAGAACATTGCATGGTATCCCACATGCATAGAGAAACTGGTAAATTTTTGAATCCACATGATTCCTACATCCTTCGTCAAGGAAATCTAATATGGTTCTATGCCTGAAAGAGATGTTTGTTCCTGTGCCTCCATATCCACATTCATGGGAGGATGCTGAAGGAGTTCTTTGTGCATGTTGATGCGATTATGAGCTGTGTTCGAAGAAACCCTTTGCTTTTTTAGATTTGTATTGGGCTTCCTCCTCTTCCCTTATTTATTTGGCTCTATTTGTTGCTGACACACTTGCACAAGTTTTGATTCCTATCAGTTTATCTTCATCCCATGGGATTTTCCCACAGAGGTGCCTTCTGGCATGGGTGTATGAACCTGTGTAAATTTTGTTGCAATGGGGGCATGCAAATTTTGTGGTTCCACTCCCTTTCCCACCTTCAAGCCTAGAAACATATTTCTAGGAGGATCTAGAGGAGTCCCTCAGATCTATAAAAGAGGAGGAGACCATTGGAGGACATCTTGGATCTGTATTTTCTTCTTGTGGAGAGGTTTGAGAATCCGGTTCTCTACTTCAGTAGTAGCCCTAGGACGAAAACCCTCAAGTTGTTTAGAGAGATTGGGCGAGCACCCATCTTCCCTTGGTGAATTCATCCAGAATTCATCGGAGAGCTTAGCAGTGGCAGTTCAATTCAGTTTTGGTGGAGGGCCAGGGCAACATTGGAACAAATTCTTGAGGCCAGTTCTATCTCAGCTATATCAGTTGTTTTGACATGTAAAACCCCAGTTTATATATTATAAATAAAGCTGAGATTTCCTTTTGCTCATTATCGTTATTTCATGTTCTGTGTTGTTAAATTTTACATTGCAATCTTTTGTTTATGAATGGAAATTTTATCTGAAGTATTTCTGAGTTAGAATTTCAAGAAAACCCCAAATTGCTCTATTTGGGACATTACAATGGCCGAATTTCCGGGGTCAACAATAACCTAATTCCTTCGTGGGTTATTTTGGGTATATTGAGGAGAGTCTGCGGTTAATTTCCCAGAATTTTTTGAGCACTACAGGAGGCCCTAGCAGCAGATCTTATCAACTAGTAGCGTATTTTTGGGCAGTTTAGCGCGGATCTAGGAGACAAAGAAACAACGTATTTGAGGGGGGATTTCCTAGTGTCATTTGGGGTTAGCTTGCTTGCCTTGAGCAAGCCCAAGTGTACCCTCTCCAACACTTAATTGTACCCTCTTCATAATTTAATAAAATGGCTCAGCAACGCAGTTTTGGTGCATTTCTATGATCTGATTTGTGTGTTTAAATTTTGTGGCTTTTTGTCTATGTTTGCTTTGCATATTTTCTATAAATTTTTCCTAGGAATATTACAGTTGTACTAGAGCTCATAGACTTGGCTCAGCTTGTGGGAGCAACACAGTCTATGACATTGAAGGATAAGCAAAATATGACTTATCGGCAACAGAGGTATAGGAGCAGAGAAAGGCAGTTGCAGATTACCCTAGATCCCGTGACAACTGAACCAGAGTTTGTCGAAACAAAAACGAGGGACAATGAGGGAGACAAAAGGAGCAAGGATGAGGAGTTTGCTCTTCTTTTGTTGAAGGCAGTGCAGGACTTGTCCAAGGACATTGAAGAAATGGGCCAACGGAATAACAACGAAAACAAGGGTAAGGGAGTCCAAGGGGATTTCCAATTGGGGGAAGGATCTGGCACTTCGCAGCACCACACATCCCTTGATCCCAACATGCCTCTTATTACAAACACACCCCCTAGGTCCACCATTCTCAGGTTCCTAACATCTGGAGCTGGTGGGCAACAAGGGCAAGAGGATATGCCTTATGGGGTCTATTTCTTGGAGAACCAATCCTATCGACTTGATTTTGGGAAAGCTGTCATTTTCAGGGTTTTTTCTAGTTCAAGTGCAACAATAAGCCCATGGGATAGAGTGGAGGAGGCTACATGTAGGGGATAGACTTGCAACGCACTATGGGGAGGTTGTTTCTCCCAACTTTCGATGGCTCTTCCAAGAGCTTAGCCAAAGTGTGGGCTGAAAAGCTGGATATCTATTTCTAGCTGAATCAGATGATGGAGGGAGAGGCAATCAAGATTGCCACATTGCATCTGGAGCGGGAAGCTCATGATCGGTGGTTCCATGGACTGACCACATTGGGACATGCAGGAGTGACTGCTAATGATGTTCTCACCAGGAGGGTGTTGGAGTGGTTTGAGAGGAAAAATCTTGAGGAGTACTTTGGGGAGTTGACAAGGCTCAAGCAGACAGGGAGTGTTGAGGCATATATTTTGGAGTTTCTGAGGTTGTCTGTGATGGTGCCATATTTGTCAGAGGCTAGGAGGAGCTACATGTTTGTGGAGGGGCTAGCAGAGCGGTTACGGAGATTAGTGAGGTCCAATAGGCCCACTTCGTTGCAAGAAGCAGTAGGGAGAGCTCGAGACTTACAGGATGCCCTACCTAGGGCTCGAGCACCACTACCCCCGGACAGGGTTTCCAGCAGAGGGGAAGAGACATCAAGGGTCCACCATCTAGGGCCAATCAGGGGCGTTGCACCATGCCATAGATGTGCAACAAACAGGACCATTACATCAAGGTCTTTTCTGACAACGATGCAAGGGATGAGACATATTTTGAGATGGGTGGAGATGACAATGTAACACATTAGGAGGGAGGGCCACCACCATCGCCACCACTGACAAGGGGGAGCTTCCCTTGCAACTTCTGGAGGGGTCCTTGCATCACTGCGTGGGGTACCCAAGTTTTTGACCCTGAGGATCAGAGGAACTATTCATGGGCAACGTGTATCAGTTCTGGTGGACAATGGGGCTACGCACAATTTTCATTGATGCCCAGTTGGTTCAGAGGAGGGGCATCACAACTGAGGAGTTTGAGGGAAGTTCTTGTGCCTGGGGACATGACCATGCAGTGCACACGCTATGTTCCTGCCTTGACAGTGACCATGGGGAACTACTCCATGGCAAATCACTTCTTTGTGGTAGACGTACCAGACACCAACGTGGTGTTGGGGATGCAATGGCTCTATTCTCTTGGCAGAGTCAGTATTGATTGGAGGAAATTGGAGATGGAGTTTGTAGGGCCGGATGGCAAGCCAGTTTTGCTACGAGAAATGCACTCCTACCCACCACAGACTGTTTCAGCCCACAAGATGGAGGTTGATTTGAGACATGGGGACATTGAGTGGTTGTTGTGTTGAGGATTTTAGAGGCTAGAGTTCAGGCCAAGTGACCGCACCCCTTATCGATCTGACGAAGAAGGGGGCTTTTGAGTGGACATCTACAATGCAGGAGCCTTTTGATCGCCTTAAACAAGTCATGAGTAGTTGTCCTGTGTTGGCACTTCCAGATTTCATTTAGCCCTTTGTGTTGGACTGTGATGCATCCAGAGAGGGTATTGGCGCAGTTTTGATGCAGGGAGGACACTCCATAGCTTTCAAGAGTCAAAAACTATTGCCCCATGAGAGGTTGTACTCTATTTATGACAAGGAGATGCTAGCCATCATGCATGCGCTAGCCAAGTTCAGAGAATACTTGGTGGGGAATCGATTCCAGGTAAAGACCGACCACAACAACCTTAAGTTTCTCTTGGAGCAAAAGCAGTTGCAGGAGAGGCAACAAAAGTGGGTGAGTAAGCTCCAAGCGTACGACTTTGACATCGAGTATGTCAAAGGGAAGAACAATGTGGTGGCAAATGCATTGTACAGGAGATCGACTTCCCTTTCGCTGACGAGCATGCCCTGATTGGAGGGTGCAGCTACTGGTGGAGTACTCTAAGGACTGGTTTTCATGTGAGGTCCTTGATGGTGCAGCAGATGCCCTGTACAGGGTGATGAACTAGGTGATTTACTACAGAGACCGGATTTACTTGGTGCCTAACTCCCAACCAACGGAGAAGATTTTACACGCTGCCCATGACTCACCACTAGCCGGGCACTAGGGGTTCACAAAGACTTACAGGACCATCAGGTAGTGTTTTGCATGGAGGGGCTTGAAGGATGATGTTCAGATGCATGTCAGGGTGTGTGACATGTGCTAGAGGAATAAGGGTGAACAGTCATACCCTGGTGGGTTGGTACAACCGCTTCCTATCCCTAAGGGGAAATGGGAGAGTATATTGATGGACTTCATTACCGGGTTGCCCACAATATAGGGCAAAGACTGCATTTACGTGGTGGTTGATCGACTGACGAAGTTTGCACATTTCTTTGCTATCTCAGCCCGGTACTCCACCTCACAAGTGGCCAAATTGTTTTTCAAGGAGGTGTTTCAACTACATAGTCTTTTGAAGACCATTATCAGTGACAAGGACAATAGGTTCATGGGGGGTTTTTGTAGGATCTATTCTGACTGGTGGGCACGAAGCCCACGCCGAGCACTAGTTACCACTCTCAGACAGACGGGCTGATGGAGATAGTCAACAAATGGCTGGAGGGTTACTTTCGTAACTATGTGACAGGCCATCAGTGAGTGTGGATACGGTGGTTACATGTGGGAGAGTACTGTTTTAACACCACGTACCACATGTCCATAGGTATGTCCCTATTTCGAGCTCTATACGGTTATGATGCATTATCTTTTGCTGATAGACATCAAGGCCCTTAGGGGCAGGGATTGGATACAGGAAAGCCAAGACATTTTACGGGTTCTCATGGACAACATGCAGACAACCCAGAACCATCAGAAACTTTATGCAGACATGGAAAAAGTCGAGAGATAGTTTGAGGTAGGGGACTTGGTCTTCTTGAGGCTTTATCCGTACAGGCAATCATCGCTCAAGTAGAAGGGGGCCGAGAAGCTCAAACCTCGCTTTTATGGGGCATACAGGGTCACTCGCAGAGTTGGGGAGGTGGCATATGTGTTGGAGCTACCCTTGGGTAGTCGGATACACAACATTTTTCATGTATCTTGCTTGAAAAAGGCATTGGGACAACAAGTGACAACAATTGCTGAGTTACCTCCTACAGATGATGAGGGGCACTTAGAGCTAGAGTTTGAGGCTATTTTGGATACTTGGGAGAGGCGTTTGAGGAACAGGGTCATCAAAGAGTTCCTAATAAGATGGAGGAGCCTACTAGATGAGGTTTTCACTTGGGAAGGAGAGAAAATACTTCAGCATCCTTCATTGTAGTTGCTTGAGGACAAGCAACGTTTTGGTGGGGAGGACTGTGATATTCCCAATTAGCATTATTGCTAAGTGAAAATATCAATTTTGATCAATTTTGTCTTTATTCATGTTGACACTTAGGAAATGTGGGTTTAGAGGCCCCACATCGAATTTTGATGAGAAGAAAGCACAACCATTAGAGGTGAAGGAGAATATCGAACCCGTAGTGGAGTGTGGGGGCCACACTTGGAGAATTTCAGCTCACATGGAGAATACGCATGCCTTGCAGGGAAATTCAGTGGGAGGAAATCGAGGGGGGTCCACATGAGGGTGTTGGAGGCATCTTGACAAAAAGGAAGGGAAGGAACTCATTTGGTCCTTTAATCATCTATTCAGAAATTGTGTCTTTTGTTGATCAATGGTTGTCATTGATGTCAACCCAAGCAACACCAGGGGCTACCCTGATCTTGTATGTGCATTTGACTTGACAACTTATTCTATTCTGAGTCAAAGATCTTCTAGATGGATTCTACTCGTCGAGATGTTTCCGTTGATATATGACTCACCAAGTAATTCTTCACGGTTTGAGAGATATTCATGTTTGAAGTTAGTAACCCCAGTTAGTGGGCTAAAACCCTATGGGGTTGTGGCATGGCACTCATAATTGGTTGTGATCATTGAATAGTCAATAATTAATAATGTTTTTTTTGCTCCTAAAATCCCTCCAACGTTCACTTGTTGAGGACCCTCTCAACTCAAGACATTCATATAAATAATGACCCTTATCCTCCTCTAGTTGGGATTTTGTGGCTTCAAACAAGTCATTGTGGCATTTTCGCCATAATTTTTTTTTTTTTTTTGGTTCTTTATTGTTTTATGTGAATCTTTAGAAGCTGAAATTAAAACCCATTTGAGCCGAAATCTTGATGAACCTCGTGACTGAATTTCAGATCTTGGTTCGCTATATTTTTGGAGATATGATCTAAGGAATTTAGGGTTTTTGCAGGCTCCCGAATTCCATGTCAAATAGGTGACGTTGGGAAAATCATCATAACTTTCTCTCAGAGCATTGGATTCAAATTTCGTAAATAGTGACAAAAAGTGGAGAGACTGTAGTTTGTTGGGTATCGTTTTTAGGGCCGAAGCTCGCAATAGTGACACGTGGCACTTCGTACAAGTTCGCTCTACTGAACCAGTCTATAATCAGGTCATCGTGGGAGATTGGGCATAACTCTTTCTTGAAGAATCTAATGTTGATCAGACCTGTGGGGTTGGAAAGAGGACTCAGAGGGATACCATTGGACGAAATTTCAAACCCTAGAGATCCGAAATTACATAGATACAACAGGTTCAATATCAAGCTCCTAGAATGCAAGAAAAAGCATGCGTTCAAGGATCACTGTAGTAAGGACCACACATCAACAGTCAAGGGTAAGTCTCCTACAACAAGGTATGTATGATTAGTGTTTACATTTGAATTTTGAGTATCATCTCTGACATATGTTTTTGCAAGACAACGTAAGTATATACAGGGTCTCGGTTATATCTCTATGTCTATATATGTCACAGATAGTTTTGATACCACCTTTCGGATGTCCTATTCTTGATACTACACATTTGATGCTACACCAAGTCTGCTAAATCTATATGATGTTGTAAGTTCATGTTACTTTTCTTGTCATAGTTGATAGAATGGTCTTTGTTGTTGTACTTAGAACTTGGTCCATCACAAGTCTAGGGCCTGTCATGAGTTTTTATTGTATATATCTCTAGGTCAGTTTTGGATATAGTCTTGCATAGAGTCTAGGCCTATATCAAGAGTGGGAGTCTTTGTCTACTGCTGCAACAAGTCAACAACAAAAGTGACAAGCACACTTCAAGTACGCATTGTAATTTTAATTTGTATTTATTCATTATTATGCACTTACATGTGTTTTGCAGGCAGAGGTAAGTTGAAGGGTATTTTGTTTTGTTTTGGGATTGGTTTCACCGGGCAAATTTGCATGCAGGTAGAAGAAGATTCAAGTACAATTTCAAGCAAGCAGAAGTATCAAATCAAAGGAAGCATTGCAATGAGACATCCTTTGAAGACATGACAACCATCCGTATATTGTGAAGAAGTGTCAAGGCCAAGAGTCATCATTGTAAAGTTGTAAAAGAGTCATTTGTAAAAGTGTCATCATTGGAAGAGTCATTACTGTAAAAGAGTTAATCTGCCTAGAGTCGAAAAGGCATTATTGGGAGGTATAGGAGTCTCTATTGGGATGATGTCATGGTTGGGTTGCATGTCATAGTATGATTGGGTGTTCGGTGAAAATCATTGTAAATCATAGTGTATCGTGGATCATTGTCCTTGGTACGAGAATCCACACTCTTGTCTCATTTCAGTCATTATAGGGTTGCAGGGAGGTGCTCGGCTAGTGCATGAAGTCGCCTACAGGTTGGAGCCTGTGAACACTTCAGGGTGGTAGGTTGGTCGAGGATGTTGGGGCATCCATTCAGATGACTACTGAAGAAAACCAGGGTGTTGGGGCGTCCTTCCAGTGGGAGCTGGAGAAGAATGCTTTTCTAGAATTCTAGGAAGTTGTTGCTTTCATTTCAGTTGGGGCTGAAGATTAAAGAATTTATTAGAAAAGCGTTCGGTGGTTTTTGACCCAGAGGGGGTTTTCCATCTAAAATTCTTGTGTCTATTGTGTTCTTTTATTTATTGTTATTACTGCATAAGCATTAATATTAATTGAAGATTAACTAATGTTCTGAAAAGATTTAAAAGTGCTAATTGCTAAGGAATACTGATTCACCCCCCTCTCAGTATTTCCAACATCTTTGACATAACACGCTTGAGCTAAAGCCAAGTCTGTAGCAATGTTGCGAACATTGGCATCAGGATAAAATCGGCAAGGGTCTGAAAAACCAAAAAATCGTAAAAATTGGGAAAATATTGGTAAAACTCGGCAAACATCGGCTAGTCCAAAAAATTGTGATTTTGAGATAAAATTGGGTTGTTATCGAGATGTTTGCAACATTGGTATACAGTGTTGTTTAGCACATGAGTGTCTCTGAGCGGAGATCTCAACCCTTGCTTTGGTGGACTTCGAGTGCCAGCCCAAGGAGGAAGTTCCATCCTTTTCCAGTTATTCCAGCAGGGGGTGCGAGTTTTGCGTGGAGGAGACTCAGCCAACAACGCAAGGACTACACAGTGCTTGTAGGAGGCTCACTTGTGAGTTGAGTTGTGAAGGGAGTTTGGGCTTGAGGTTTGAGGAGGAGTCCGGGAGAGCCTTTGTTTGGATTTTGCAACCATTTTTGGGAGCATTTGCAGCAAGATAGACAGGAGGATTTCCCAGCAGCAGAGCCATAGAGACAATGAGGGCTGAATTTTCGGGGTCAACCATAGCCCAATTCCTTCGTGGGTTATTCTGGGTATATTGAAGAGAGTCCGGGGTTAATTTCCCGGAATTTTCTGCGCACTATAGGAGGCCCTAACAACAGATCTTATCACCCAACATTGTATTTCTTGGGAGTTTAGCGCAGAGCCAGGAGACAGAGAAACAACGTACTTGAGGGGGGGTTTCCTAGTGTCATTTGGGCTTAGCTAGCTTGCCTTGAGCAAGCCCAAGTGCACTCTTTCTAGCACCTAATTATACCCTCTTCATAATTTAATGAATGGCTCAGCAATGCAGTTTTGATGCATTTCTGTGATCTTATTCGTGTGTTTAAATTTTGTGGCTTCTTGTCCATGTTTGCTTTGCATATTTACTATAAATTTTGCTTAGGAATATTACATATATAGGCTTGAAAGTAACACAGATTTGATACACTTGACAAATGGTCTACATACAGTTGCATTGTTTATTCATACTGAGACCGCAAGACATTGTTAATGACGTATGTGGCAGTGACAACTTTTGATGACAAGACAAAGTGCAGTGATCTGAATTGGTCAATCATTGTAATTTGGTGTTTTGACACGCAACAATGGCTTGACATTATGACACAAGCTTAATACACAGACTTAATAGCGACATAACATCTGAGTTGATGACGTGACAATGATTATGTACCTTGTGAAGTTGATAGTGATATTGTGTATCTACAAGTGATCTTAATGACTTAGGGACTCTTAGCAATAACTCTGTTGGCTGTGACATATAGTGACAGTGATAAAACTGTATGTTGACAGTGGACACCTTGACAAAGTTGGTTTGTGACTATATTAAAGGTATATATTAGATGATAGTGTGTCCTCTTAGTTCATATGTTATCTTTGTTTGAGGCTTGACTAAGGTCCATTGTTTGAAGGTTTGCAAATTATGTAAATAACAATGACAATCGAATTTGACAATAGTGAATTGAGGAGGAGTCTAACTAGCCATTGGAAAAGGTTGGCCTCCTTTCTAGCAAAAATTTTTGTTTGTGAGATTAGTGCCATCAATAAAAGAATTCATTTGTAAACCTCTATGTATTCTTTTACATTGTGTGGATTGGATTTTATTAGTGTTGAAAATGTAGGGAGTAAAGGTGTTGTAGCTTGTGTCTTAGCCGGTGAAGACCTTGATTTGTCTTTCTCTAGCATGAGTGCGAGCTCATGAGTTAGACTTCAGTTAGGATGAGTTTATTTCCAGTTTACTAGAATGATCATCTAGATAGCATGCGTAGAGTTGGAGCTTCAGTCAAGTGGATTTTTCATTAGTTTGACTACAAAACGAGGTGGTAGTTACAAGTTCAGTTAGAGCGAGTTAGTCTTCAGTGTTCATTGAAGGAAGAACATGTTAAGACTCAAGTGTTGATTGGAGACAGAAAGAGTAGCACTCTCAGTTAACTCGCTATCATAACTTGACTTCTAAAATTGAACTGGGCCTTCCTTGCATGCTCGAATTGGGTCTATAAAGAGGAGCACGAAGGCACATAATTGACACAAATTTGTGAGAGCATCTATGATTGTGGAGAGCGCATAATTGAGCATCAATTGTGCACAAAGATTTAGTAGATTGTGTGCAGAATTGAGAGCTTGTGTCCTAAGAAATAGGAGATCACAAGTGCACAAGGAAATATGGATTTTTCCTATAAAATAGGAGCCAGCATTTGCTCTGGGAAGGAGGAGAAGTGTGCAAGGAAATATGGGCTCTAGTGTGCAAGGAAGTAGGAGCTGGGATCAGGAAAGTGGCAAGGGAAGTCAAGGATTCAATGGAGGAATAGTTGCATGCTAGAGGGCTGAGATCAAGCAGTGATCAAGGCAGGCTGAGATCAATTGTATCAGCTGAGATTGTTGAGAAGAAGCAAAACGCTTTCTCAGTGACAGATTGCTTTGTAATAGATCCAATTGCTCAATCAATAAAATACCAAACAAAGAAAGAAAGTTTTCCCTTTTGGGTTTCCTGGTTAAACAAGCGTGTGAATTTGTGTTATTGTGTTTTTATCTCTCGATTATTTTCCGCTCCTTATAAATTGTTGAGAAACTCTGTATCTTGGTGAAAGTAAATTTAGTTTTAGTCATCAGTTATTCATCTAAGTAGTTGCAAAGTTCATGGAAAATTAACAATTAGCTTGTCTTTTTTGGCTAATTGTTGTAACCAGGCTAAATCTAAAATAATTTTTATCTACTAAGATTACACAAATGTTGGAGGATTGGTCCATGGAAGGGCTACATAGCCACGTGGAGAAGGTAAAGTAGGGTGAGAGTTCACTTTATTGCTTTGTTGCTGGTAAGACATTCATATGACAGTTGGACCATTTCAATAGAGAGCTTCAACCAGGAGACAGATTTGTATTTCATCAGACAATTGAACCAAAGATCAGAGAATGCTGCGCTAGAGGCTGCTCCTAGTTGGGTTCGAAGGGTCAAAATGATTTTAAGTCAAAAGTGGGGGTGACTTCTCTCCAAAGACCAATCTCACTTTCTTGATTAAGTGCAAGGCCAACTTTGAAGCAAGTGTGTTTCACAACCCAACTTGTTAGGTAATTTTGTGGTGGCATCAGGTAAGAAAGTACAACAACCATTTATTTTATAAAAAACCAAAATCTTCTTTATTTCTTACTTTAGTTTAGATATATTACTTGCTGATTTTTTAAAGTCTATAATAAGTAAGATAGTCTATTTACCTTGGGTTATTGAAAATAAAGCTAGATCTTAGCCAATATTTGATACATTGTGTTTAAGTCATTATTGCATATCTTTAAACTTTTACCCTTTGTATCAAGTTTTTATCTTGTAGATTTGCGCTTTTCCTTGGCTGTTCTACCAACTGATTGCAACTTTTCAAAAGTTCCTACTGCTCTACTGTTTTAACTGCATATTTTACACATAAAACAACAGGACAACAAAGAAGTAACTCCATCCCATTCTTTAACCCCATATAAGGAACTAGTCTTCATTGGGTTGTTTGAGGTAATATTTGGGGATCATCCCTTGGCCTTTTTGAAAGAAGTTGGGCTGAGGTTACAGTGGGCCCCTACCTTGTCTGTGCCAATTGAAACAGGTTGCAAGGACCTCAGCCCTGCCATTTTGATTGGTAACAAGGCCCTCATTTGTAATATCATATATGGTATCATTTATACTCATACATTTATAAACATATTTACTATCCCTATGAATATCTTAATATTCCAAATATTTTGGATACATAACTTGTGAACCAGTTTTGGTTGTCACAATCTTGCATTTGCCTTTTCATTTTCATTATCATTATTGTCTGTGTCTAGTTTAACAACCAATTAGGGCAGGGTTTTTGGCACACCCTTGTAACAAAAATCCACCAACAATATAATTTGGCACCTTCAACCTTTGAATGCATCATCTCCATCTTGGACTTCAGGTAGCATCTCATTAATTACTGAAAACTTAATCAACATCGCAGCTTCCTGATTCATTTCATCATACTTGGCTTGAGCCTCCATATTTGACTCATACAACTCCTTTCTCTTTACTACGCTGTCCAGACATTTGTACTAAAAAGCCGCCATCATTGTTTGTTTTGAAGTGTTAAAATTTTTTCCATTAAACTTCTGATTGCCCTTGACCATGATATGAGAAGGATTGGTCATTTTCAAAACTTAAGCACAGCCAATAAATCTGAGTAGATATTATCTCTCTGTCTCTGTTATAATTCAGCATTTGACAGCCCTACTGTTGTCACACCAGAGTACAACCATTCTGCTTGTATTGACATTAAATGACAATCCTACTACTGTCTCAGCAAATCAAAAATGTAAACTAGATCCCTATTGATGTAGTCATGTCAGCATACTCCATAAACCAATTTCTGTTTGAGAAATTTCTTCGAGAGTAATACTGTTCACCAAAATATACATTGAAACAAATTGATCTAGAAATGAAATAATTCACTTACTGTACTTGTTTTTTTCCTTGGTTTGCGTGCCAGATTCTGATTCTTAATTCTGCCTCGAAAATAGTGCAGAATCTGCCTCAATTTTTTTGCCATTTAAGTCTCAATTTCTGTTCTGTAGGTCTAAAAAATGTGCTACAAGAGACAAATGATTCTGTTTCAAAATTTGTGCAACAGGCAGAAAAAACCTGCCTTGAATTTTGAGTTTGTGCAGTGTCCATAAAACACATTACAGCCCCAAAACATGCACTGCATAATTTTATCTGTGCCTCATGGTTGTGTTGCAGGTTTGTCTATTGTTGGGATTTTTTGAGGTCTGTTATGAACCTTCAAATTTGTGTTGTCTGTGCAGCCTCATAATTTGTGGAAAGCTGGAAACTCTAATCTGAAGGTTAGCTTGTCCTATTTGTCCAATTTGTGTGTGAGCAATGCCTTGTTCTGTCTCTGATCAATGCAGTGTGTAAGCCCTTCACCCACTCTCTCCTCGGTTCTTCCTCAGTGTGGCTCTGGTACTATATTATATTTATACATGCAATAATCATGGACAAATATGCAGAGAGGACTATGAGCAAGAATAATGACTTCAATTCATTATTCAAAATACGATCAATATGATTTTATGATCACAGGTACGATACGAGTGCTGGAAGACCAAGAGTCTCATGGGAAACAAAACACTTTAAGTCACATTGACTTATTTCATACTTAATTATAAAAGTGTCTATTATGTAAAATAACCTTTAAATAAATAAATACATTGAAAATTTTCAAGACACTATTGTTTGGGATTTAAATAGTTCCTATCCCTGAAGTTCAATTCATAGGAACGCATAGTTACACAAGATCACTTATGAAACCTTTACATCTTTAGGATTGTCAAACGTGCTGCCGCTTTTAGTATGTTTCTTTAGTGTGGCTCTGGTAATATTAGATTTACACGTGCAAAAGACATGGACAAACATACACAAAGGAGTATGATTGAGAGCAATGGCTTCAATTCATTATTCAGAATATGATCATTATGATTTTACACATCTCAAGTCACATAGGAGTGGTCGAAGAGCATGAGTGTCATGGGAGACAAAACACTACAAATCATATTGACTTATTTCTTAATTATACAAGTGTCTTCTATGTAAAATGACCTTCAAATAAATAAATACATTGACAGAATGAAAGACAATATTTTTGGGATTTAAATAATTCCTATCCATGACCTTCAAATAAATAAATACATTGACAGAATGAAAGACAATATTTTTGGGATTTAAATAATTCCTATCCATGAAGTTCAATTCATAGGAATGTGAAGTTACACAAGATTACTAATGAAACCTTTACATCTTCAGGATTGTTAAGCATGCTGCTGCTTTTATTATGTGTACAACTTCAGAGTAATTATGACCGATTTGATGGTTTGTCACAGATGAATACAAACAAACCAGAGAGGATGTGCAAAATTTTAAAGAACGAGAAGAAAGTAGAAGATAATGACAATAGTGATCAGTCTGATAGCAGTGACAGTGACAAGGAGACTGATTACGGTGATGACGATCATAAATCAGAGAGCAGTGAAGATATTGGTGAGAGTGACGGCAATTCCCATAGTGAAGGTTTGAAGCAGATGAAGAATTTGGGTGTGTCGTAACAACTTTTATACACAAGGTCTAAGATTTTGCATCCCACCATTTGATCTGTAGTGAGAATCATTAGATTCATCCAACTTCTTTTCATGGAAAGGCCAGTACTTGGTAGATTCATGTTTTACATATTTGACATTTTTTCATTACATACAGTTGTTTTTTTTTGCAAGATGCAAGATAAGGAAGATTGATTATGTGGGATAAGGATTTTTACCATTTATGATTTAGCTCTAAATTTACCTGGAGACAAATTCTTCTGCAGAGGGCTTACAGATAGAACTATTATGTTGTTTTTTGGTTTTATTGATGGAAAAAGATCTAGCGATTTTATTTATATAAACAAAATTACGATGGTAGCTTCTAAGTAGCATTCAATTCTGCCTTTAGAGGCTTGTAGCTTTTGTCAAAAAACTGTCATCTGAAGATCCCTAGTATCTCTCAAAATGAGATCCTAGATTATAATCTTTTCAATGAAAACATTATATACTGTTATTGTCAAATTTTTCAAAAGTATAGTCATCTTTATACACAAATAATTTGGCCAGTCTTCTTGAAGGTACTTAGTCACTCTTTCCATGGGGATACCCTGATCAAAGAGCTCTGAAGCAAAAGAAATTTAGAACCAAGCAGCATGAAGATATTCGTGTGCATGAATGCTGTCAGTGATCTTCCAGATCTCATTTTCCAGCTCAATTCCGTCCTTAGATAGCCTGTTTGCTTCAGAGTTCCTATCTTTGTAAGCATGCGTAAAAGAAATGTGAGAGACGCCTGATTTTGGAAGCAGGTTGTCTTGAAAAAGAGGTTGTAGTGTAAGGTTGCCCAAATTGAATTCAACTCTGAAGCAAAATAAACTTAGAACCAAGGAGCATAGTCAAAGGAGCGTGCAAGAGTGCTGTCAATGATCTTCCATATTCCATTTTATAGTGCAACTCCATCCTTAGCCCGTCTGCTTCATAGTTCCCGTCGTTGTAAACATTCATAAAAGAAATGTGAGGGAAGGCTGATTTTAGAAGCAGATTGTCATGAAAAAGAGGTTGTAATGCGAAGTTGTGCAAATTGAATTTTCCTTTCATCCATTGAGTCATAAGCAAAGGGTCTCCATAAGTTTGGATTTGAGAAACTCCATCTCCCTGAGCTAGTATTAAGACTAGTTTTGGAGCCATAAGTTCACAAAGTTATTTGTGTCACTGTCCAATCCAGTGTTAAAAGAGATACTGTTAGTGGGGAAGAGATGGAAAATTTCTCTAGCCATGCCTTTAGGGGTGATCTGTTAATTTAGTAAACAATGCTATGTTCTATGCTTTGCACAATTACTTCACTGTTCTTTTAGCAGCCCAATGACAATTTCCAATTTAGTTTTCCAATAGCAATCACATTAACCATAAATCACATTGACAGTAACTGTAGATAGAACATGAACAACAAAATGCGGAAGACAAGCCAAGACAAGAGAACACCAGATTTGGCGAATGCCAGGGAAAAACCCCAAGATGGGGAAAACCTTTTGATCAATTCTTCTTATTATAAATATCAAATGTTCAGCACAGAGAGCGAGAGAGAGAGAGAGAGTACAATAAAGTCAAAATTGACTTGCCAAATGATGATCAAAGCAGCCTTGTCAAGTTTGAAATTTTCCTGCAGCAGTCAACAGCCCTAACCAGAAAGTCAGTGCTGGGCAAAGCAGCAGCAAACCATCCACAATGCAGCTCGGCC
Organism: Pinus taeda; assembly: GCA_000404065.3. Classification (NCBI taxonomy): domain Eukaryota; kingdom Viridiplantae; phylum Streptophyta; class Pinopsida; order Pinales; family Pinaceae; genus Pinus; species Pinus taeda. The sequence goes on along the minus strand of APFE030212907.1, from coordinate 22,524 downwards.
ATACCCAGTCAAACTTGGCCTTCTTAGGTGGTCAAAGTTAACCCAAAACAGTCATTAAAACAGCAGTCAAACTTCGTCAAAGTCTGCACTTCAAGCCTGCAGTCAGTCCAGTCAACATGCCCAGAACACCTCAGTTTCTGTGCCAATTATTGCGGCCTTCCAAATCAGAAATTCTGGCATAAAAAATACATTCAAAGGAGGTCAAGACTCAAAATAGCGCTGGTCAACGCTGGTCAAACCCTGCAACGGATCCTGAAATTCGGCCCTATAATTCATCCTCGTCGTCCTCAAGCAATGCCTGAGCAAGCATCCTCCCTAACTATTGCTCCCCACTGGCACTGCAAAATGTGCCAGGGTCCCAGATGTGCCACTAGATCGTGCTTGACCTCTGCATTGTCCTGATATGAAATAATCCTTCAATACCAGGACCCCAGGCTATCTTGTCCAGCATGAAGTTCCCATTGCTCCACTCATTATCTTGCCAGGTGCAAGTACCAGAAGTCCCCTGCTCCATCAGTGACTCGCTAAAGCCCAATGGAAGATCTGTATGATCTCCCCCTATAGTAGCCAGCGCATCCCTAAAGGTTATTGAGCTGTGAAGAGCTGTGATGCCTCAGTTCCCTGCTAGTCCCTGAGTGGTGCAACCAGGCTGACGCTGCGCTACTTTGACTATGACATACTCCCCGTCGTGCGCTGATGATATCCTCCCCTCTCGAGGCCTAGTGGCGAAAAATCTATGAGAGTCAAGCTCATCCTGCCCAGGCATCTCCATGATGCCAATATCTACCCCTCCACTGCCAATCTCAACTCTGAGCCATAACATGACAAGTCTGCCTCGCCATGCAGTGGAGGTTTCAATTATCCCCCATGTGTCAAACCAAAAGTGAACTGGATCATCCTCTGCCATGACCTTGCTCGTCACAAAGTGGAGTGATCTGCTTGCCAATTAGATCCCTGGATTCCCCAAACATATGGGGGGCTCATAACTCCCACTCCTCACAGGATGTCGTTGCGTAACGTCGTTACCAGCTAGAACCCATCTAGCCCTCTTCTCCGCTCCCTATATATTGTGAAACTGCCCTGGTTCTGCCAGAACACACAATGAAATCCGCTATCCCAACTCCTGATGATAGACCTCGACATTGCTCGGAGTCTGGGTGCCCTCATGTAGACGAAGTCTACCATCCACCATCCCTCAAGTGTGAGCTCAGGGGCGGAATATATGCTACCTCGGCTATCAGCTACGTCATTCCGTACTTGACAACTCGTGCACCTACCAAGGGTCTCAACTGAAGAGTCTCCTCCCAGCTCATGGCATGCAGTGTCTCATCCAACTGTCTAGGGTGAGCCTCCCATACCCTGTTGCCTGAATGGAGAGTGTCAAGGGGAAACAACCAAACACTCTGTGACTGTAAGTAACACTGGAGGATGATGGGCGGGTATGTCCCAAATGGTATGATCAAAATTCTGTCGGAATGCCCAAGAGTGATCATATAGACGACACTCTCTCTGCCTCGGATTTGCTGATAACTCCCTCAAAGCCCTGTCTCCGCTAAGCATGGTGCCCCTAGATGCTCAACAATGTCCTTATCCATCCTATGTGAGCTGCATCCAACGGTACACCTAATGCCCCTGTCCATATGCCTCCTTGTAGGCAACGCTCCAAGAGCCCACTGCGCCGCACCATGCATCACTGCACACCACCAAGCAACAACACATTCCTTGACATGCCACTGTATGCCGCAACTTGTCCCTATACACCTCTGGATACCCCCGACTACGGCTATGCCATTTGTACCGTCTTGTGTTCCGCCTATGTCACTTCACCAGTCACTCCCCGCATGTACTCAATGTGATGTGAGGCACTCCCCCATGGGTCTCCATGCCCATCTGTAGACCAATGTTCCACGCTAGATGCTCCTACCCATCCCCGAACGAGATGGCCTAAAGCTGTGTCCGTATGCGTCGGTCGACACCCGACCGGTATCATCACCTTCATCGTTGCATCATCATACCCTTAGGTGAATGGATCTTCACTCCAAATCCTTCTTGAGGGAGCCGAGAAGTGAACCTCCCTATGTGTCAGTAGTGATGCTACCCCTGCCCTGCTCCTCTGCATCCTTTGTGCCCCACACAAAAGTGAAGAATCCCCAACTCCATATAAGGTGACATCTGGTGGCCTGCCAATGCCAACTCCTCTAACAAACTCCTGCTAGGGTGTGTTGATCACCCCGTGATCCTGTGTACAAACGTCGTACCAAGTCAACCCAAGAAGCTTGTCCATAAACTAGTTGGCCACTGGTGCTGACCAAAACTCTCCTAGCGGAGGTGCATGCTCGACTGCTAGGTCAACTATACCCTCTAGGTTGTAGTCAACCGGTATACCTGGGAAATGATAGGTGGTCCCTCTTGAATCCTAATGCCAATCGGGGCATCCAGCATCCCCAGTGCCTGGAAATTCCTGATGAGCTCCACTACCATCTCCATAGCCCACTACATCAAGTACCAACTCAGAATCTCTCGCCACCCAACCCCAAGAGAGGGATTGAAGGCACTAATGCCCACACATAGAACAACCCCAGCATGCGGGTGCTGCACCGTGTGCAACTCAGGTCGTTTCATCTCGCTATCCTAGTCAATACATAAAATCTGACTAGGTAGCTTTGTCTCTCTCTATCCAATGGGCCAAGGTAACCTAACAGTGTTGCCCGTCCCGTTTATGTATGCCTGAAGAGGGCTGCTCTCACGCTCCAACGTGCACTCTAGCTGCACCAGTAGGGAATCCAACCGCTCCCCAATGTGAGTCAATTTCGCCATGGACTCGACACATACCGCTCTCATGCCCTCTAGCTCCTCGTTCTGCTGCAGAATAGCCTCACGCACTAATGCGACCTTTTTTAATGCTAGAAGGTCGGCATGAAACTGGTGGAACTGTTGTGGGCATCTATCCCCTGTAAACTCAGTCACAATTGCAGATACCTCAGCAACTATTGGCATCTCGTCCATGGGTGGCTCCTCGTCAATAGATGGCTCTATGTGTGTAGGCTCTATCTTCTCCACTAAGGTGTCAACTGGGGATATCAAAGAGGTCTCTAATAAAGGTGACTCCTATGCCACACCGGGTATATTGATGTGCTCCTCACCATCCCGTGGGATCTCAGCATCATGCTCAACCTCCTCCTTAGGCTCCTGATATCTAAAGCCAGGTCTCCATCAACAAAAGCGCCCCCTGGTCTCACCCTCTAACCATCTCTGTCTTGCCTGCTCCTTTTAAGGAGATCTAGTGCCTTGATTTGGTCGACTTTCCCCACATGATGTAGATGGTTGCACCCCCACGCCTTGCTCACCTCTAACGTCTCTTTTGTAAGGGTGAGGATGGGTTTGGTTTGTCACCCTCCTCAACTGGGCCAACTACTCATCGTCCCAATGAATTCTACCCCAAAATTTCTGCATACTGTATTTCCCTTGAGCCATGGGTTTGTCTCCGGTTTCACTCGTCACTGTGCACTTACACCCAAAGCTTCCATGATCTTCTAGTTAATTTCTCAGAGTTGGGCCAAGATCATGCTTTGATACCACTGTAATGTTCCAAACTAGGGAAAATAGTGCTATGCAAAGCATACAATAAGAATAACACCATAAAATTAAATCAGACCATCAGACCACAAAATTGGCAACCAAACTGCGTTGTCTACTCATTTTATTAAATGAGAAGAGGTGTACAACAAGGTGCTGGAATGTGTGCACCTGGGATTGCTCTAGGCAAGCTAGCGAAAGCCCAAAATGAACAATGGAACACCCTCCTCAAATCTGCTGGTAATCTGGCCCAAGAGCTATACTGTTACTGCCTAGAAAGGTGTTGCTGCCTGAAATGATCTACTGTTAGAGCCTTCCCTGTAGCTCAGAAAATTCTGGAAAATTAATCCCAACATCTATGCAAGAAACCCATAATAACCCACGAAGGAGTTGGCCAAATGTTGACCTCATAATTTTGGCCCAAATTCCCCTTAGCTCTTTTAGTTGTTGGCTGAGTTGGGACCCCTATTTGACCCCTTTGATCTGCCCAAAAAATTCTATAAAATTAGGAGTGTGATCCTTGTCCAAAACTCATAAAAACCCAGAAAGGGTTTCCCTTGATTCCAACATTCAAAAATTGACCCTTCACAGCTTGGCCTTCCTCCAATTTCGATTTTTGTTGCTGTGACTGATCCTGTCAATCGCTGCTCTCTCAACTCCAACAATCCTCCTCAAATGGACCTCCAAATGATCTCCAAACTCCCTCGGATGGTGTTGCCCCAAAGAGTCTCACTCCAATGACTGCATAGTAATGGAGGAGATGACGCAGTCCTACATGTGATGAAATGAGACTAGCGTGTAGGATGGCTCTCTTGTCTATAGCTTCCCTTTATACTCCTGAAAGTGATGAAAGGATGCTCTTGTCTCCCCAACTTACCAGAGTGCCCCATGCTGTGACTACACAATCCTCGTGTTGCTGTAACTCCCCCTGCTACTGGTACTTGACTTGCAACTACTGTAACTTGTCTCCCTGTCGTTGCTACAAATTGAGATGAAGAAGAACTCCCTCCTAGGGTTTGCACTCGAAGTCCACCGAAGCAAGGGTTGAGATCTCCACTTGGAGACACTCGTGTGCTAAACAACACAGTAACCCGACTAAGCAGCTCGAGCAACTAAGATTGAGTTCAATATGTCAAAAGATAAGATGCTGAAACGAGGAGAGTTGCCTTCCTTATATAGATTTCGTGGAGCACTTTTGCTTCCATTTTCCCTCCATCGTGAGTCCCTCACTTAACTATCTATTTCCCCTCCATGCAAATCGAACTAGGGAATGCATATTCTCCTAGTGTGGGTGGCCCCCATGTACAAATTAACCACATCGAAATAACTTCTACTACGTCTAGCCTCCTAATAAAATTGAATGGGCTACATCACCTCCAAAATCGGCCCCAAAATGTAGAAATTAATCCCATTCCAAAATAATTTAGGAAGGGACATTACATCAAACTCACTCCTTTGATTGTGTTTTTCAGGCAAGAAATCTGATTTCCTTAGGCCGCATCTCCTGGTAGAGAAATAGAGTAATTTGCAGCTGTTTGACCAACGTTGACCGCAGGGCCATTGACTGTAGAGTTGATTGTGCGTTGACCGAGTTTGACTGAATTTTTCAGGGCTGTTTTGGGCTGATTCAGACTATCTTTGGACGCTGAGTTGACTGGGTTTGACTAAGCTAATTTGGAGGAGACATTCTGTTGGTTTGGCTTGCGTTGAGTTTCTGGTTAGGGCATCCTGTTGACTTCTATTTGGTTGGACTGTTTTACAGTGATTGGGCAAGTAAATTTTGTATGATGTACTCTCTCTCTCTACTGAACTTTTGAAGAATAATAAGAAGATTTGATCAAAAGGTTTTCCCCACATTGGGTTTTTTTCTCTAGCATCCGCAAAATATTGTGTCCTCTTGTCTTGGCTTGTCTTCTTATTGTGTATGTTCTATTTGTATTTACTATCAATGTTAATGTGATTTCTTATCTTGAAATTGATATTGGGCTAATAAGAAAAATTGAAGTAAATTGCTCTAAAGCTAGAACATACCATTGTTATCTAAAATTAAGAAACATTGATATAGATAATGAAGAAGAATCGATTGAGAGTGAGACACAAGACGTTACCACTCTCCATTGACAAAAGTCAGTCCAGTGGTAGAACACCAATCAAACTTGATCCCAAGTGATCAAGTTGTTGAACACCATGCATCCTAGACATAGGGAGTATGACAGTACATTATGCGTCCATCTGTAGTGCTCTGGTCCCTATTCTCTTTTCCCAACTCATTGGCCAAATGAGAGGTACTTCCCATGAATCCCAGACTACATGGATAGGATGTATGCTGGGACATCCACAGGAGAAGGTGAACCACTCATGCTACTCATATGCCATAGGAGAAGATGAACCACTCATCCTATGCATATATCATCAATCGTAGGGGAAGGTGAACCACTCACCCTACACACGTGTCATCAATCGTAGGGAAAGGTGCACCACTCACCCTACTCACATGTCAACCATCATGGGGTATCACAGGGGAAGGTGAACCACTCACCTTGTACACAACGCACCTATAGGGGAAGGTGAACCACTCACCCTATGGTCGCTCATAGCTCTAGAAAGTACCCCAAGCCCCCAGGAGCTCCAAGAGCTCAATGTCCAACTCAAGCGGGATCCTCATGGGAGGGTTGTTCCACGACTCGAAGTCTCTCTCGGAAGGCTAAGAATTTGACCTTCCCCAAGGGCTTTGTGAGGATGTTTGCAACTTGCTTATAGATCTTAATGTGTTGGAGACTTATTGCTCCTCGTTGTACCATATCCCGAATAAAATGTTACCTGATATTAATGTGCTTGGAGCGATCATGGAACACATGATTCTTTGAAGGGTGAATACCATTCTGGTTGTTGTAATAGATAATGGTTGTATCCAACACGTGCTCAAAAAACTCACTGAAGAGCTTCCTCAACCGTATAGCTTCACAACAAGCCATTCTAGCTGTAATATATTCAGCCTCGACAATGCTTAGAGCAACCAATTTTTGCTTCTTGCTCATCCAAGAAATCGAAGCTGACCCCAATGAGAAGAAACATCCATATGTGCTCTTTCGATCCACCACACTACCAACCCAATCAACATCAGAATATCCATGTAGCCTCAAATTCCCGACAATGTATTTCAACCCATAGTTGATTGTGCCACGAAGATATCTCAAGAGATTCTTAGCAGAAATCCAATGTATGTGATGAGGCCCAACCATTAATTATTATTCACAACGAAGCATATGTTCGGATGGGAGTTTACCAAGAACATCAGGGCCCCCACAAGGGTTTGCCAATTCAAGCTCTGCAACACTTCCACATAGTCTCTTGAAGTTGAGTTCCATTGGAGTAGACACAAACTTGCAATCGACCATCCCACATCTCTCTAGTAGCTTCACAATGTATTTAACCTGAGAAAGGAAAATCTTGCTTGACTTTGCCAGACTTCCAGGCCTAGGAAGTAATGCATCAAACCTAGGTCCTTCATCTTGAACTTGGAAGTCAACTCCTTCTTGCATTGATAAGTGAGAAAGTTTGCACCTGTCAGAAAGAGATCATCAACATAAAGGACCAAAATGAGAGGCATGTGCTTTTCAACCTTGAAGTATAGGTTTGGATCAACATAGCTCGTTGTAAATCCCAACTTCATAAGATAGCTATCAATTCTCTCATACCAAGCCCTAGGGGTTTGCTTCAACCCATAGAGGGATTTCTTCAACCTTCATACATGTGTCCTTCAATCTTGTACTTTGAACCCCTGAGGTTGTTCCAAGTAGACTTCCTCCTTAAGCGAGACATGCAAGAAAGCATTCTTAACGTCCATTTTATGTAGGCTCCATCCTTGGTTGGCAGCGAGAGCAATAATAGATCAGATAGTGGTATATTGGGCAACCTGTGCAAATATCTTGTCGTATTCCACTCCTTCCTTTTGAGAGAAGCCTCGAGCAACGAACCTGGCCTTGTATTTTTCAACACTCCTATCATCTCCATTTTTAATTTTGTAAAGCCATTTTAAGGTGACCATGGACTTGTCCTTGGGTCTAGGCACCACATCCCAAACATCATTCTTCATGATAGATTCATATTCCTCATTCATTGCATCCTTCTGTAATTGGTAGTTTACGACTTCTTCGAACGTGCATGGTTTAGCTTGAAAAATAGTACTCATAGCAGCCAAGTACCCTTAATACCTCTTCAACTTCTTACTTTCGTGGAATTTTTCTCTTGGAGCAATATGCCTTTCAACATATTCAAGAGTATCTTTGAGCCATAAAGGTCTTTTCCTTGAGGTATTGGAATCACCAAGAGATGGATCAATAGGATCCATTGGACCATCAACATCAAGCATAGGCTCATCCATCAGAGGTTCATTTTTTTTTCAGCATCATCATCATCATCGTCCTTCCTTGGAATAGGGAGATCTATGGCTTTCCCAAGGGAAGCATCTTCATCAAAGTAACATCACGACTCACTTCCACATCTTTTTGACTAAGTACATAGATCCTATATGCTTTTGAATTTTCACTGTAGCCAACGAATAGACCTTTCTTCCCAGATGCTTCCAACTTGTTTCTTTTCTCTTTAGGCACATGAAAGTACATGGGACAACCAAAAATTGTAAAATGAGAAACATTAGGTTTCTTACGAGTGAAAACTTCCTTGGTGTCTTGAAATCCAAAGCTTGATGCAAGCTCCTATTTTGAACATGTACGACAATGTCGACACCTTCTCCCCATAAGAACTTCGATCAGCCTTGATCATGGAGCATGGTAATTGTGGCTTCCATGATTGTTCGATTCTTCCTTTCAACAACTCCATTTTTCTGAGGAGTGTATGGAACAATTGTCTCCCTCCAAATGCCAGTCTCTTTGCAAAAGTCATTGAATTCATTTGATTCATATTCAGTTCGATTGTCGGTCCTCAATATCTTGATCTTCTTCTCTGTTTGATTTTCCACCAATGCTTTGAAAGAACGAAACCATTTGAACACTTCATCCTTGCTCTTCAAGAAATAGATCCATGTTTTGCGAGAGTAATCATCCACAAAGATTGCATAATATGAGTATCCTCCCAACGATGTTATGGGCAACATACCAGGCAGGTTAGAATGGATCAACTGAAGAACATTGGTTGTCTTGCTTTTGCTAGAAGGGAATGGTCCTTTTGTATGTTTCCCAACTGCACAACCCTGAGAAACACCTTCATGGTTTATGTTAAACTCGGCCATACTTGTGACCATCTTCCTTACCCTAGATAAGGCTTTGTAATGCAAGTGGGCAAACGTTCGGTGCCATAGGTCAGATTGAAGAGAAGTATCACTTGCCAAAGCTCCCAAAGGACTTCCACCAACTTGATAGAGACCATCAACCCTAAATCCAAGTGTAAATCCATCTTTAAGGTTTCTTTGCCAAATACATACCTTTCCATCAATAGATGCTACCTTGAAGCCTTTGTCTTCCATTGCAGAAATAGATACTCGGTTCTTCTTCAAATCGGGCACATACAACACATCTTGTAGGTGGATGGTTTGACCTTGATTCAAGTGAAGATTGATAGTACCTATCCCTTTCATGGGGTAGGTGGCATTATCTCCAAGTATGATCTTCAAATCAGTTTTCTTTTCAACCAAATTTGAGAGAGCCTCCTTGTATTCTGTGAAGTGACTTGAGGCTCCACTATCAACCAACCATTGATCTAAAGTATCTGGAGGAGAGGCAGTAGATAGAGCGAAAATAAGATAAAACTCATCTTGTCTTTCTACAACATTACTTTCATCATACTTGGCATTTCTTGTCCTTTTGGGAGGTCAACCATTTCCATTTCGAGCAACGGGAGTATTCCTTTTTCCTTTGTTATTGAACCTGTTGTTCTTTTGATTGCCATTGCCTTTGAAATTGTTGTGGTTGTTGTTGTCGTCATCCCTTGAAGAATTCTTCTTGTGAGGACACTCTCTAGCATAGTGGCCGAACTTGTTGCAATTGTAGCACCTTCCTTTTCTTCCTCCTTTGAATCCCTTCTTGGATCCGTGACCTTGTCTTCTCGGAGCAACATCATTCTTCCTCTTTGCATGAGTGGAGAAGGAAGTATGTTCATTTCCATTTGAGGGCTTGTCTCTCCATCGTCCTAGTCTCCTCTTGAGTGCATCTAGCCAATAACTGAGAATAGTGGTGACAAATACATCCCATGGTCTTGAAAGACCTCTGAGTGCAATGAGAGTGAGCTCCCTGTCAGTAATAACTTCTCCAATAAATAGTAGGTCATTCTTGATTTGTGTTATTCTCATGAAGTAGGATTGGATAGAATCCTCTTTATCCATCTTGATATCATTCAACATGTTTTTGAGAAAGATGATTTGATTTGAATTGTTCACTTTGAACATCCCAACCAACTTATCATATATCTCCTTAGAAGTTCCCAAATCAGAAGTATAGACAACCAAATGTTTTTGAATGGAGTCAATCAAAAATTTCTTTGCTTTGACCTCACCTTTTCTATACTTTGTCTTAGTAGCAATTTGTGCATTTGAAGGAGGATCCACCACTTTTCCTTGCACATATGTTCCAATACTTCATGCTCCTCCAAAGTCAGGTCCAAAGTCGTTGTCCATGTGTGATAGTCAGATTTGTAATTGAGCTTATCTTTAGTTTTGAAGTAAGATGTAGACGCTATTGAGACTTGTCCAATAGTTCTCTCTCAGTGATTGCTTTTCTCTCTCATGCTTAGGTTTTGTCTTCACTTGGGCTCTGGTACCATGTTAATTTTAGTTAACAATGGTATGTTCTATGCTTTGCACAATTACTTCAATGTTCTTTTAGCAACCGAATGACAATTTCCAATTTAGTTTTCCAATTGCAATCACATTAACCATAAATTACATTGACAATAAATATAGATAGAACATGAGCAATAAATGCAAAAGACAAGCCAAGGCAAGAGAACACCAGATTTGGTGAATGCCAGGGAAAAACCCTAAGATGGGGAAGATCCTTTTATCAATTCTTCTTATTGTAAATATCAAATGTTCAACAGAGAGGGAGAGTACAATAAAGTCAAAATTGACTTGCCAAATGATGATCAAAGCAACCTTTGTCAATTTTGAAATTTTCCTGCAGCAGTGAACAATCCTAACTAGAAATTCATCGTTGGTCAAAGTAACAACAAACCATCGACAATGCAGCGCGGTCATACAAGTCAAACTCGACCTTCTTAGGTGGTCAAAGTCAGCCCAAAATAATCATTAAAACAACTGTCAAACTTGGTTAAAGTCTGCACTTCAAGCCTATGGTCAACCTAGTCAACATGGCCAAAACACCTCGGTTTTTGTGCCAATTAATGCATCCCTCCAAAACAAAAAATTTGGCACAAAAACACAATCAAAGGAGGCCAAAATAGGCTTGGTCAATGCTGGTCAAACCTTGCAACAAATCTTGAAATTTGGCCCTATAATTCATCCTCTTTTCCAGCCACACGTGTGAGAAGAAGAGTTGCCCAATAAGCTATATGAACCAATCAGATGAGGAGAGAGAAGAAGAAGATGAGTTGATGAGGTGCCAAATGAGGTTGGAAGTCTCTTTTATTTATACAAGTCGTTGAGGGTCAAGAGACATGTCCATTGGGCTTCATGAGCCTACATGATGATGTAGCCGACCTTGACAATTTGCACATGTGTGGGCTTGACCTCAAAAACATATTTCCCCTTGTCCAAATTTGATGATCTTTAGGTTGATTTTGGTCCTCTCGAAAAGAGGAATTCAATACAATAATCATCTCCATCAAATGAGCCGTCCAAAGTAGAATTTGGCCCTAGTTGCCAATTTTAACAGGATCCTTGAGAGGTTTCATCACAAAAATCCCATGGCAATTCTTTATTTATTTCTTCTTCATAGGAGATCTTTGAGATGCATCCTTCCTTATATTAAGGAAAAGTAGAGTGAATGTTCAAGATTTGGATAACACATTTCAATGGCATGGTATTCTTATCTTCAAAGAGCTTAGAGTTTTGAGCTAGTCAGATTCCCCAAGCTCTGCTTAGAGGGAGAGCTTTATACCTTGGTGTCTTTGTTCATATACTAATTCATGAGGGCTCTTCAATGAGGTTCCCTTTCCAAGCATTGTTCAAACTAGACAAGTGATCCATTTCTTGCGAGATGTCTAGAGAATAGGCATAAGTTATGTTGCACTGGATGGGGGGAATGAGTTTCCGGGACGATTAGAACACACCCCCAAATTTTCAAGGGACGACAAGTGCAGCAACTAATTTATATATATATATATATAAAAATGAAAGATTTTTTTTTTTTAGTAATTCAGCATAAACAGGAATGATAAATTAAAACATAAAAATTAGAACTATTACTAAGTTTGAAATTCAAATTACAAAAGAAAATACTAAAGTCTAATACTATCTAATCATCATTGCACATCACAAAAATAAATCTTGTCATCATTGCCCATTGTCAAGAACTTAAGAAGTACTATTAGTCTGCTACAACCTGCAGTCTACTACTGTCTATGTAATCATTCTATGATGCATGATGAATCATTTCAAAATTTAAGTAGCAACTAAATTTTAAAGATAAGTAAAATTTAATAAAACTGTAAACATGAACAAGTCATTAAAATTTAATTAGAAATCCCAAATTAAGAGTCTAGAAATTAAGAACCTTGTGGGACTTGTCATCAATGTAATGTATATCATAATCATTCAGAATCACTATTATTTACAGAGCACAAAGAGTATTACCATCCCATATATTTCCCTGATAACATTTAAGCATTAAAGATGAGTTAATGATTGTAATGTTTATTTTAGTAGTAACAAGTGTTATTTACAAAAGTAATAATGTCAAAGCGAGATAAATTGTATATAATAACTAATGTTTATGTTAATGTATTTAGGGAATTAGTTGATTGGTTCCTAAAATGAATAATGGAAATTGCTACATATATAGGTAACACGCCTAGTAATTTAGTAGCACATTGATATATCATATAGTCTCTCCTGCTTGTCTCTTGCATATATTTAACATGGTATTAAAGTCATGGTGATTATGGCATAGGGAAATTTCAAAGATTCATGCCAAGAAAAGGCTTGTCAGAGACATAGAGAAAGAGACAAGTTCAAACTGAAGGCAAATTAATTTATGTAGAATAGTGATTGTACACTATAAACATGAAAAAGTCATTAAAATTTAATTATAAATCCCAAATTAAGAGTCTCAAACTTCGCCTTGTTGCTCGACTCTTACCTCACCTGTAACCTTTGTTTGAGTTCTCTCAACTATGTTTATCTTTGCCGCCATGAATGGAATTCTCTGCTCAACATTTACCTTTCACCCGTCATCTCAAACTTCACAATAGGGTTTAGGTTTCAAAATTTGTTTTTAGATTTTTTGACTTTAAAGTTTAAAACTTAGGTTTTAAATATATTATTTAATTTAAAATTTTAAAGTTTAATGCGCATGATATTAGGGGACGTCCTAAAGTCCCATATTTTTCGAGGGATGACTTAGAAGTCCCCAAGTCCCTGATGGAGTCCCCGACCAATTGGGGATGTTTTTGACGAGTTTCAAAGTACTTGGATTGTCGGGACGAAGGAAACACCATGAATTTTGGTGGGAACGGGTCCCCGTGCAAGGGCATAGGTCATAATTTTTCTCATATTGTGTCCCATGTGAGTTATATAAAAATTGAACGATAAATCAATATATTAGTCGTTTTAGATTTTCCTATGGGACCAGAAAATTTGTTTCTATAGTTAATTCCAAACAATTCTGGGCCATGCTTACTTCACTCTGTGATTATGTTGTCTATGTGTTCATTCTTCATAACACTTATGTCAATGCTGGAGAATCAGAAAGGAAATTGAACAATTGAAAAATAGGAAATAGATAGTTCATTATAGAAGCCACATTAATCGTCATATGCTTTGTGATTGCAATAATTTTTTCTTGAATGTTATTCTTAAGGGTTTTGTCTCCCATATTTTGAAGATTCATGTAAGTGTTAAGATCAAAGTGGAATAATAGCTTCCCTAACTTGCAAACGATGTACTTTTTCTTAGTGTCTTATTACTCTTAGTTACTCTTCATGTAAATCATCAATTAGACAAGCTAGAAACCCTAGGTATGGTCACATCACTGAGCATATGAGAAAATATGGTCATGTCACTGAGCATATGAGAGAGATAGACACAATAACACAATATGATGTCAACGATCATGAATAACTGATGTATTAATTATGATGGAGTTTACCTCCTTATATATTGTTGTTCACTGAGCAAGTCATTTCCACTTATGAATACATGATTATATTACTTTACACAATAGGTGAACTTGAACATAACCGAAAGTCATAAATTGAATTTATAACACAGTAAGCCTTACATTCTAACACCTTGTCTTAAGACCCAATACTAAAAGAAAAACATATTAACTGAAGGTAAACACACACTGCTTGAACAAAAAAATAACAAAAGTAATCAGAACCAAACATTCTTTAGAAGATTTTTCTTTGGAGAATAGTTCTTGGACTAGGTAGAGATCCATCAAGTTGCTTTTAACCTTTGTAAAGGTGTAGCTCCCAAGTTGAATTGTCGAATTCTTGGATTCTACCTTCTTGACTCCCAAATTACTAATATTCCAAATTAAATTACAAGACAACAATCTACAAACATGTCTCATAACCTCATAATTTGATAGCAATCCACATGGATATCTCAAAATCCTAATGAAGGGTAATTCATGAGATCCACTCTCAAACTATTTGGGCAACCATCCACACTGAGTTGTATCTACGCTAGATCCCTTCCTATATTCAAGGTGCAAGCTTCTAAAAATGTGTAGGATTCTCTTTCTTCAGTAAGATCATCACCATTGTCAGCTTTTAGTAGATCTTGAACAATGGTTGTGTTAGGTACATGTGGTTTGTCTTTGACTTTTCTCTTGAGAATGGCATTAGCTCAAAATCTATAGTTCCACGCTGTGTGACCCACTTTCTTGCAATGATAACATTTCATCTCTCCCTCAACTTTAGCTGTTTTCCTATGATTGTTTATTGAGTATAATGCCATCTTAGGTTGAGTGTCACCTTCAGTGTCTCTTGCAATGTTTCTATTTTCTTCAGCTAGGAGGGTAGCAACCATATTTTCTAGAGCTCGAGAACATAATTGACCAAGAGTAAAAATTACATAGTAGTATTGACAAGGAAGACTGATTAGTATAATAGCTTTGGCATCTACTGTAGCTTTAACTTAAACTAACTAGTCTTCCATAGGGATGTGTTCCTCGGGATTGGGTGCACGCACCCGTCGCACCCCATGCACCCGAGACAAGGAACTTTTGGAACACACCCCTTTTGGTGAGTCTTGGGGAGACATAGGGGGGTGCGTTTCCCTAGTGTGGGGGACGCGACCAACCAAAAGGGGTGCTTCTGGGCATCCCCTTTAGAGGGGAGATGCGTCCCCCCTCGAATTTGTCTAATAACATTTTATATATATATATATATATATTTGAAATTCATGTATTAATTTGAAAATTCCTCAATGTCCATTTTTACTTTTCAGTGTTAACTTTTGAGTTGTGACACTAGATATTGATGACTTGAGACTGATTATTGGCCCCTCACTCTTAACTATTTATGAGTTTGATACTTTGAGTTATATGAATTTTGAATTTAGTAATTTACTATTTTAGTGTTCAAACTTCAGTATCTAGTATATAGTAATATACTAGGGTATTTTGCTTTTAATTTAGATTCTAGTATGATGAATGATGAATGATATGGATCAATGTATTTGAATATTTCATTATTGAATGTCATGGTATGTATGAATAATAAGTATGTCATATGAATGATATATGTATCAAAATGAATGATGAGGATGAATCAATGTATGTCATTATTTAATTCAGTGATGAATTTAAATTTTATGTGTGGATCAATGTATTTACTATTACTATTAGTTTATTTATGCTTTCATTATTGAATATGAACTTGAATATATATATATATCGTGACGTCCCCCCTGCACCCCTGAAATTTCCTTAAAATTTGAGGGTACTCCCACATGCCCCCCTGTGTGTCTCCCTGCACCAAAGTCTTGGTGGAACATTGAAACTAACTATTTAATGAAAGATCCAGTGTTGTAAAAATTGCGATTAAATCGCGATTTAATGAAAAATCGCGATTTTTTCACCTTGCCGATTGAATCGCGATAAATAAATGAAAAGATCGCCTAAATTTTTTTTTGTCGATTTTTACTGAAAA
>APFE030212903.1:80307-92407 GCA_000404065.3 Pinus taeda | reverse complement strand
TCCATAGACATGATCCATATGTCTAAAAATAGACATAGTCTAAAAATAGACTTGCGCCAAAAATAGCCTGCAGGCCCACTTAGTGAAGGCGACTCTTTTCACTAAGCTCCATCATCTTGTTGCAATCTCAACAGGGAGTGAAGTAAAAGGATGCATCTGAGTCAATCAACCATGCCTCATGATCTACATGTGTACGTGAAGAAGCCAAGTACAGATCCCCACCTTCATCTGAGGTGGTTTTCGCCTCTGCAGAAGGAGCATCATCAGATCCCTTTCCTTTATCAGGAGCTTTAGATTTATAGTCCCTTTTGTAGTGCCCTTCCTTTCTGCATTTCCATCACACCACCTTTATAGGTTTTCCTGGAGATTTAGATCTCCCTCTAGATTAGATCTCCCACTCGATGACTTATTTTTGTTTCTATTCTGGGACCGTTCTCGTATAGACAAGGCATCACCATTCTGGTTGTCGATATTTTTTTGTCTCATCTCCTCTGTCAGCAAGGCTGAGACTATTTCATCAAACTGCAAAGCAGTTGCATTGCTACCTCCTATTGCAATAACCAGACTATCCCATGAATCTGGTAGAGAACACAACAAATTGATGCACTTATCTTCATCTAAAATTTTAATATCAACAGATGCTAACTGACTTAACACAGTATTAAATGCATTTAGATGCTCTATCACCGAGTCTCCATCTTTCATCCTCAGGTTATACAACTTTTTCCGTAAGAACAATTTATTCACCAGAGACTTAGATTGGTACAAAGTCCCTAACTTGTCCCACAAATCCTTCATTGTAGCTTCCCCTAATACATTCAACAATACTAAATCTGAGACACACAATCGTATTGTGCTCTTTGCCTTCCGATCCAACTTCGTCCATTCTTCATTGAACACTCTCGTTGGTTTAGTACTTGGATCTACTGCGATTCACTGATCTTTATTCACCAACAGATCCTCCATATTGAGTTTCCACAACTCAAAAATCTGACCATTAAATTTCTCGATCTCTATCTTTCCACTACTCGCCTTCTTCTTTCAGCACCAAAATTTATCTCGCAGATCTCCCACTGAACTAGGTCTACCACAGGCTCGAGCGAAACCCCTCAGCAACAAAGGCATCCCCTTGAAGCCAAAATTGCTCTGATACCAAACGTAGGTTTTAACCTTGTACAGAAATTACCTACATACGAATTCTAAAACACAAAAAATAAACAATGCAAGAGCATAACACATAAAACACATATACATAGAGATTTTCCCCTGGGACTACCAGCTTGATTTTTCATTATATTCCTTTCAATGTTACAATACATATTTATAAATTCTGATACCATGGACCAAAAACCATCGTGTCCAATACCATGGACCGAAAACCATCGCATCCAAAAAACATGTGTGAAAAAAATGCACAAAACCATAGGTGGGTTAGTCGTGGAAAGAATATAACACAACCCAACACGAATCATAAGGAAAGAAATTCCATAGTCTAGGAAATGATCTTACTACATTTCTTTGTAGTGATCAAAGAGATGGTAGTAAGCGGGGCTACCTCTGGTATTCTGTACAACTTATTATCCAAAGTAATAATCAGATAGCGAGGTCTAGACTCATATACAGCATGTCACTTCCACAAGTATGGTTTTCCTAACAATACATCACGAACTTCAAGAGGAGCAGCATCACACAGTACCTCATTTGTGAAGCGCTTGAAGCTATAGGGAAGGCAGCACTGTTGGCTAAAACGAATATCTCGTCTGATGGTGTACGGATGTAGATTTGTTTTAGCCTTTAGGGGCCCATCCGCTTTACAACCTCTACTGAAATGAAGTTCTTTTGGTTTCCGCTCTCGACAATGAACTGCAGCGGATAACCCTTCACGCACATCTGTGAGTGGAAGAGGCGTTCCCCCTCCTCTAGATCTTTAGGCTCAATCTTCTGGATCTTGGTGGTGGCCATGGTGGCACTATGCTCTACATCAATGATCTTCTTCGATTTGTCAATTCCCTTATCAGGTTCTAATTCAGAGTTGAAACCTATGTCTGATTCAAAAGCCTTTAGCTTAGCCACCAATCACTACTTGGCCTGACACTCACTTGTATTGTGAGTGGAGCTCTTATGGAACTCACACCATTTTCCCATGTCCTTCTTCATCTTCGAGGTGTTTTTCTTTGCTTGCAGCTTCGGTGGGCTATCCTAGGTAACGTTGCCTTGGCTTGGTCCTTTGTTTTGTGGTTTGGGGGTACCTTTTCCTTACTTTGGATTCATAAATCCAAAGTCCCACTTCTTTTGTTTAAACTTCTTCTCAATCTTGACAGCATACTGATATGCCATGTCGAGCAAGGAAATGTCCAAGAACTCCATATCATCCTAGATGTACTTGTGTAGACAATCACGGTACTTTAGCACCAAATGTTGCTCAGTATCCTTGATACCTAGCTTTGTGCGAAGGGTATGGAAAGTATTTGTGAACTCTGGCACATCTTGGTCCCTTCCCTGTCGTAGCATGGTCCACTTTATGTATTTGTCTTCATAGCTCCTAACAGGGTAATATTGTTCCTTGATGGCATCTCGGAAAGAATTCCAAGTGGGTGTGGCTGAAAACAACGAGGTTCACTCTCACCCTTTTGTTCATAGTAGGTTTCCCACCAATCCTTGACATGTGGGGTGACTTTAAGAAGTGAAAAAGAAATATTTTCCCGATTGGAAAAGTCATGAACTGAAGAAAAAAAATATCCTTCCAATAGATTTAACCATTTATCTACAGTGTCAACATCTATCAAGCCTTCTAACATGGGAATATCAAATTTAATGTGTATATTAAAAGGAGTGGTGCCTCCAAAGTGACTGCTAGATGAAGATGCATCACCTGTGGGTAGTCGTCGAAGGATTTGGGCAAATTTATCCATCATCACATCCCTCTGTCACTCAAGGGCTTCCTTGAGTAGCATTTTGAAAGGATCTCCTGCCCCCTCATCTTTATTTTCTTCTGCCATGGGAGTTCGTTGGGTTTGTGAGGCTAATCTTACAATGGTTCAACCAGATCAAGCCCTAACTCCTTATACCCTGACCTCGTTGGGAACATGCAAAGAAAAATGGAGAAAGAGAAGACTGCTCTGATACCACTAATTTGAACTTAAACAGGAACACAACAACTTACAAATATAACCATAAATAAATAGATGCATCATAAAAACACATCATTTCATTAATAGAAACTATGCTTACAAACAGAATGGAAATAAGATAGCTCAGGCAATGATAGCTTATCTCTGAGAAGAAATTTGGCTACTACATGCCTATGAACTATGTTAAAATGAGGCTCAAGGGCCTATTTATTATTGGAAAACATGAGAAAACCCTTAACAACCAAAATCCTAACCTCAGGAGATGTAACACCAAGATTTTGTGGGCCTCGTTGGGGTTAGTTGAGCAACCAAATTCCCAGGGTCATAGCTTGGTCATATTATCTATGTTTGGTGCGTATGATACCTTGTCAGAAAGGTCTCTTTGAGTAGCATAGGTTTTGCCATAGGCTATAGTGCCTATGGCTACGAGCCTATTATGGACCCCAAAAAAACGTTGTTTAGGGGGTCAAAACTGCTCAGGAAGTTCAGGGCCCGAAAAACTGCTAAAAATAGTAAATTCTAAAATTTACAAGGAAACAAATGAAACTGACTAGGGGGTCTAGGTGGAATAGGCAGGTGGCCACCAATATCCACCTAGATCACAGGTGGCATAACAATGCATCCTAGAGGTGAAAATTTTGAACTTTCTTACCTACCAGAAGCGTTTGGTATGTGGTGCCGAATTCTGGATCACTCTTGTAAAGATGCAACCACCTTGTTGTCTCGTGCCCACAAGAATCGAGCATAGTGGTTAGTGCCATGACTAGTGGTCAGTTGAGGCAATACGCAACATTGTTGGTACTTCCCTTCTTGTACTTAATGTTCAAATGGAACTATTTCAGGTATGTGGACCATTTTTATGGCAATCATTCTGTAACTTCCCTTGTGTCTATATGAAATACAGGGGTCGGTGGTCTATGTGGATGACCGTTTCCTTCCCCATATTGTAATGCTTCCATTGTCAGTAATCCTACACAATGGAATACATCTCTTTGTCATAGGTGGGATACTTTCGTACTATGTCTGAAAGTGTCTCACTGTGATATGCCACTGGACGCCCATGTTGAGTAAGAACTACACCAATATCATAGTCAG
Organism: Pinus taeda; assembly: GCA_000404065.3. NCBI lineage: Eukaryota > Viridiplantae > Streptophyta > Pinopsida > Pinales > Pinaceae > Pinus > Pinus taeda. The sequence continues at coordinate 88,181 of APFE030212903.1, read as the reverse complement.
AGGCATTTGTCTCAATTTCAAATGGTTGTTGCAAGTTCAATAATGTGATCACTGGTGCAGAATAGAGGCGATGCTTCAACTCAACAAATGAATTCTGTTGGGATTCAGACCGAAATAACTTTACTTTCGGTCCTCCCTTGGTGACTTGACTCAAGGGCCAAGTTATATGAGAAAATCCCAACATGAACTTGTGGTAGAAGTTTGCAAGACCCAGAAAGATGCAGAGCTCTGTTAGAGTGGTTAGGGTTGGCCAATCCTGAATGACTTGTATCGTGTGTGGGTCCACATGCACACCTCTCTCATCAACGATGTACCCCACTTGAACCTACCTCATACCAAAAGTGCATTTCTCCAAATTGGCACACAACTTGTGTTGTCGTAGGGTTTGGAAGACCTGTCAAATATGGTGGCAGTGCTCTTCCCAACTGTGGGTAAGATCAGAATGTCATCCAAATACACCACCACAAATGAGTTGGTGAAGGGTCACAATATGTCGTCCATCAGCCTCATGAAGGTTATAGGAGAATTTGTCAACCCGGAAGTCATGACTAGCCATTTGAAAAGGCCCTCCTTGGATTTGAAGGAAATCTTCCTCACATTGGAGGGTTCAATCAATACCTGGTGATAATCGGACTTTAATTTAATCTTGCTGAAATATTTGGCCCCCATAAGTTGGTTTAAAAGGCCATCAATCTATGGGATTGGATACTTGTTTCAGACAATGATCTTGTTTAGTGCCTAACAGTCAATACAGAGCCTCTAGGTCCTGTACTTCTTCTGTACCAACACGATCGGGCTCCCATAGGGTGATGAACTTGGCCTGATGTGCCCTTTCTACAAAAGCTCCTGAATCTGCCTCTTTATTTCAGCGTTCTCTAGAATAGAGTGTCGATATATCAGTCCATTGGGTAGCGGCGTGTCAGGGGTCAGATCAATGGAGTGCGTGACCTGATAGTGTAAAGATACCCCTATGGGTGAGGTGAAGATGTCCTGTACTACTCCACAATCTTGTCCTTATACTGATGTCGTGTAGAGGAGAACTATCTAGAAGCCGTGGCCATAATATTCTTCTTGCCCTAAGGGCGAATCATAAGGAAAAAAAATGAGTCTGGGAAATGGTGGTATTACTGCGTTGCTTTGCAATACTCAAAGGAATGGCGGTAATCAGTGCTACCTCTAGTATCATGTACAAATTATTGCCAAAAGTAATAATAATAGTGTGAGGCCTAGACTCATACACATAATGTTGCTTCCACAGGTATGGTTAGCCTAATAATGCATCAAAACTTCAAGAGGAACAACATCACACAGTACCTCATATAAGATTGATGTTGCAGGGAAGGTGACATTGTTGGTTGACGCAGATATCTCGCCCTTTATGAAGCCACCCGATCATGTAGGTTGTAGGTGTGGTGTCGTCAATAGGACCAACCTCTTCACGACCTCTGCTAAAATGAGGTTCTTATGGTTCCCACTGTTAACAATGAACTACAACGGAGAACCCTTCACCCACATTTATGAGTGGAAGAGTCACTCCCCCTCCTCTAGATCTTTGGGCTCATCCTTCTGAATATTAGTGGTGGCAACGGTGGCACTAGGCTCTGCATCAGTAATTTCCTTCCCTTTGTCATTCCCTTTTTCGGTTTCTAACTCTGAGTCAAAACATGCATCTGATTTAGAAGCCTTTTACTCGGCCTCTAGTAATTTCTTGGCTCAAAACTCACTTGTGTTGTGAGTGGGGATCTTATGGAACTCACATCATTTCCTTGTGTCCTTTGTCTTCATGGTTTTGTTCTTTTCTTGCGGCTTTGGTAGGTTGTCTTGAGGCGCCCCGCCTTGGCTTTATCTTGTGTTCTATAGTTTGGGGGAACCTTTCCCTTGCTTCGGATTCACAGATCCAAAGTCTCACTTCTTCTATTTAAATTTCTACTCAATCTTGACAACATCCCGATATGCCGTGCCAAGGGAGGAATTTCTAGGAAATCCATCTCATCCTGGATGTACTTGTGTAGAAAGTTGCGGTACTTGAGCACCAAATGTCACTCAGTATCCTTGATACCCATCTTCATGCGAAGGGTATGGAAAGTATTTGTGAACTATGGCACATCTTGGTCCCTTCCCTACCGTAGCGTGATCCACTTTATGTATTTGTCTTCATAGCTCCCAACAGGGTAATATTGTTCCTTGACGGCTTCTTGGAAAAAATTCCAAGTGGGTGTAGCTGAAAATAGTGAGGATTCCCTCTCTTCATTTTGTTCACAGTAGGATTCCCACCAATCCTTAACCTGTGGGGCAGCTTTGAGAAGTGCAAAATTAATCTTTTCCCGATTAGAAAATTCATGAACTGAAATATCCTTCCAAATATTTAACCATATATCTATGGTGTCTACATCTATCTAGCCTTCAAATATAGGAATATCAAAGCTAACATGTACCTTAAAAGGAGTGGTTCCTCCAGAGTGTATGTTGGATTAAGATGTGTCGCTTGTGGGATAGATGCAAAAGGATATGGGCATAGTTATATGTCATCTTGTACCTTTTTTGCTCGAGGGCTTCCTCAAGAAATATTTTGAAAGGATCTCTTACCCCCTCTTATTTATTTTCTTCCGCCATGGGAGGTCATCGTGGTTTGCGAGGCTGGTCTTGCAAAGGTTCAACCAGTTTGAGCCCTAACTCCTTATACCCTAACCTCACTGGGGACATGCAAAGAAAAGCAGAGAAAGAGCAGACCGCTCTAATAACATTGATCCGAACTTTGCAGGAACACAACAAAATATAGAAATGGGCATATACATAAATATGCAATAGAAATAAAACTTCATTTTGTTAATATGAAAGAACTGAAATATGCTTACATATAGAAATGGAGACAAACTAGCTCGGGCGATGGTAGCTTATCTCTGAGAAGATATGTGGCGATTGTTAGTGTCTATGAGTCACCATTGACCAAATGTACCCTTTTAATATGGTTGATAGGGTCCTAGTTCAAATTGTTATAGTTTCAAATAAAATTTGATAATTGGTCAGTTCTAGGTCATTTCTACTCCCTCCGTAAAATTCCATCATGGTCTTGTCATCACTCCTTGTGATGGGTCACCAAAAGAATGTCTTCGTCATCATTTCATGGTCATTCATACTGCAAAGGTCTAAAGGTCTGAATCATGGTTTTAGGCATTCTTTTGGTGTCATTATTAGGTAATATCATCATTGTCATATAGGGGTCATGTCATCACCTGATGTCACTATTATGGGAGTAGTAATTAGGCAAAAAAATTCAAAGAGTTCTCTAAGATACTTTCTCCTCCTTGGGAAGATATAATTTCTCCTAATAAAGCTACAAAACTACAATACACTACCATATTTCTTCATTTCTCAAAAGGACAAATGATGTCATGCCATCATCAAAAAAATCAACTTCCAGCCTATAAGAAGACCACTCAAACATTTTTATTGTTTATTCCACCTTTATTAGCTCTTATCCATCATCAAACTACATCCTAGCCACCACAAAATCGAGTTTCATCCTCAAAATACATTTTCACCTCCTTCGTTGCATTTCTAGAAGCCCACACTGTGCTTTTGGAAGCTCGTTGTGCTTTGCACATTGGAGGGAAAAAAACATTTACAAAGCTTCTCTTCATAAATTTAAATTTTTGGCATCTCTTTGACAGGTAAGTGGACACCAGTGACCTCTCACATTCATCAATTTCTTTAGAAATGCAGTGGAAATCCATCTCATAGGGTTTCGCTGCGCTTTTGTCTTCTTAGTGACTTTACATTGTTGAATTGGTAAAACTCTTAGTTTTCATTCTCTACTACCCTTACCCACACCCTACATACCTCCCCTAAACTTTCCTTACACACATTCCCTTCATCTCCCTTGTTTTCCTAACAAACTCTAGCCTACGCTACGCTTCTGGCAGTTTCTACATTAGGACCGTGTTTACAGATTCCCACCCCTTCCCCTCACTCTTTCTAAGAATTTCCACTTCCCTACACTCCCTAACACATATCCCAACCCCCCAAAATTTCCCCATTAATTTACATAGCCCCTAACCCCTCTATTCCCTTTCCTCACAAGAATAGTCCCTTTTCCCCTCTTTTCTTAAAGCAAACCCTACCCTTCCTTCCTACCTAACTAGGATTTTACCATGCAAACTAAAACCATGGAAATAGAGTAGAAAAAGTACAATAAGGGAGAGTAAATTTCTATATTTGAGCCATCTCAAACCCATGAACTCATGGCCCCATCATTTATCAAGAATTGCTTTGAAAATGTGGGTTGTCTAGGGTTTTGTGAAAAGACTCAACAAGCAGGTTGTCATGCCAGATTAACAAGCCTTTTTGCCACCAACTTCAGGAGGGATAAGGCCAGAATAGCAGGGATTGACTTCACCATTTTAGCAGATTCCATTTTCATAGCCACTGGAATCCCTAAGCATGGAGAAATCTGGTTCAAAGGGATGGATCTAGATATTGAGAACTACAAAGCATTCTTAAATCCATCCTACAAGAATGCTCCCAAACACATTTTTCCCTTCAGACAATTGCTTGACATGTATGCTCCTTTAATGAATAGGATCATGAAGTACTTTACCTGTGAGGGTAGGTTTTCAAGGCTATACCAGTATCACATAAGACTACTCATGCATTTCGCAACCATCAAAACAAAGGGAAAGATCACTAAGAAAACCTATTTCATCATTGCTTGGTCAAAATTATTGTTTTTCATTAATTATCATAGGTCAACTTATCTTGGGAGGCATTCATGCAGTTAGCTTCTCTTTTGCATACTACTCGTCAACCTAGCAGTCAAAGTTCACCATTAGAAAGGTCACCAAGACCTCAAGAAGTTGGCTCTACAAGAAAACCAGTGACAAGGACACCTAGGGAAGAGGTGACAAAAACATATAGCAAAGGTAAGAGGCTTTTGTTTTCTCCTAACAATGTAGAAAGAGTTCAGCCTCCTACTATTTGCCAAGAAGCATCAGGACATCATCATGATGCACCTTTGCATGAAGAAGAATAGGTACATTTTGATACTCACATGGTAGACTTAGAAGGGCATGAGAAATACAAGTCACCTAAGCAAATCATCCAAGAGAAATAGGCATAATTTAGAGAGCTTAAGGATGACTTGGCAAAAGCAAACCTCATGATTGCATTCTTACAACACAAGAACATGGAACTTAAGGTAGATCAATTTTTGCTTTCTAAACCTAGGGTTGATTTGGTGGAAGATGATGATAAAGGTAAGAGTGTGATAGATGTTAAGCAACTTGAAGATAAGGAGCCTCATATATAGCAAAGGAGGCCAAAGACTAGAGGACTGAAAAGAAAGAAATCACTAGGGAGTGAGCCATCTCCTCCACTAGGTCAACAAGACATTGAAAACACCATTGCAGCTAAGATTGAAAAAGATAAAGATTTGTGGCTTGGCAGGGTTAATGAGCACTTGGAGAAGCTACTCAAGAAGACCAACAGGTACATAAAGCTTCAGGGAAACATGGGAAGGCATTACTTCACTAGAAATCATATTTGCAAAATTAGGGTTAGGAGCATGAAGAGGAAGCTAAAGAAAACCCTAAATAAGCTTTAAAAGAGAGATAACCTTGACCTACTTTTTAATGCATCATTTATTGTTTAACTCATCATTTAGGGAGAAAAATGAGCAATTTTGAATAAATTTTGGCAAATTTTGGTGATTTTGGGTATTTTTTGCATTCTTTACAATCATGGTGCACAGAAGTGCAGCAAGCTCACGTTGTGCTTCTTCTAGGAGATTCCAAATGATGGATTTTTTGCATGGTTGGATATATCTTGGAAAGTAAATTGCAGATGTGAACTTGGTTTGCCATGTTAGCCTTTGAAACTGAAGAAAAAGTCAAAAAATAGGTCAAAATCCATGTTTCTACCTCCTTTTTCAGCCCCTCGCCGCGCTTCTAGAGAAGTCTTGGGAAAATCAATTTTTGGAAGCCTTGGAGAAGTGTTTTTTGCAGACTTGAAGGTTCGGGAAACTAGTAGACATCCTAAGCTTTCTCCATCATCTTTCAGATCATAATTTACATCATAGAAAGTCCCTCAAAAGACCTCCACAAGTCATATGCTACGCTTTTGATTCACATGTTGCACTTCTGTGAAAATTCATTGTACTTCTACTAGGAGGTCATTTTCTTGGGTTTTTCAGTCAAACTTGAATTTCCATAATATAATTTGTCTTCTAGGGTTTTTGAATTATGTAATTAAATGTAATTATTCTTTTTAAGGTGAAAATAGTGTAGATTCGTGCTTATTAATGCTTGTAAAGTCAAAGTGAACCAGTTTTGGGCCAAATTGGTAGTTGGTTTCTAACCTCCCTCGTCTTAGGTATGGTTGGAGATATTATTGTAAATAGTCCCTATGATGGTGGATTCGACCCCTAATAGGGGGAACTAGTCTTTGGTCTATATGTAGCCTAATCTAAGTGTTAGAGAGGGTTGGATGCTTGATAGCTATAGCTTGGAGCTAGTGTACAATTTTTTGCAGTAATACAATAGGCAATTGTAGCTATTATCTTGGGATTCTTATGGTATGATTTATTGACAATGTTTTTCCTCATTTATCATCAAATTGAATATATACTTTTCCTTGCTACCATATCTATGCTTTCTTGTGATTATCTCATAAGTGTTTAAGTAGAATTCATAAGTTATATGCTCTATTTTGATGAGATTTTCATGCTAGTGTTCTATTTCTTCTGATGAGTGAATTCATGGTTACATGCTCATTCTAATCCTCTATCTGTTCATCTCTATACCACAATTACAACCTATTTTTGTCACTGAGCATAACTACCTTGCCCCATTATATCCCTACAATTGATCATTCAAAACCCTAGCCTAGTTCCTAGACCTATGAGCTTCATCCAGCAAACCCTAAAATCAAAACCAAGTGAGCTTAATATCTAGTCTAACATATGATTTCCTCTCTAGTCACTTCACTGCTTGTGAGATTCTAGAGAGAGCCCTCTCTAATTTGGTAGGGCTAGATACCATATCTAAAGATTGGTTTGAGGTTACCTCCATTGGTCTTCTTTCTCAACCTTGGGACACTGAGGAGTGCTAACATTTTTGGCGACCATACTAGGGACAAAGTGTCAAATCTTCCCCGGGATTTTTCTCATGAGTTCATTGAGATCTAGGCCTGTGGGTGGCAGGTTCTAGCTTTCAAGAAGGTTGATTCAGTAATTGAACCAAAGTGCAGATTAAGGAAAACACTAGCTCCTAAAAGGTATACAAGATCTAATCCTGATCCAAACCCTTCAACAATAGTTGATGACCCCAATAAGTTGTTGAGAAAGCTAAAGTCTTAGCCTCTAGAATTTGAAACAGGTACATATCCATTGCTCATAACTACATATTTACCTACACAATTGATTTCTCTTGAATATTTGTCTTTTGATCTTGACATTGAGTTATCATTATTCAAGTCCAAGTCTAAGTATTCCCTTTCAAAGACACTTTTTGACCCTGTTAAGTTTGATTCATATGTGCAATCTTCTAAGGCTTCATTTTCTAAGCTTGAAAATAAGATTTGGTCAGATTTTCATCAACTCCAGAATTTAGTTGATCAGCTCAGAATTTGATCCAGGTGGATATTGGTGGCCACCTGCCAAGTCCATCTGGACCCCCATCATTGTCTCTTTCAGCATTTTCAATTTCCTTAATTGTAGCACAACTTACTATTTTTAGCAGTTTTTCGGGTCCTGAACTTCCGGAGCCGTTTTGAGGCCCTAAACGACGTTTTTTGGGGAATCCAGAGGCAACATGGGTCCATGGAATGGACCGATGTTGCCCGTTCCAACAATGGTAGTTCTCGGATAGATCTTTCTAACG
>APFE030212903.1:51409-78225 GCA_000404065.3 Pinus taeda | reverse complement strand
ACAGTTCGAAATAGTTCATAGGCATGTAGCCGCCACATCTCTTCTCAGAGATAAGCTACCATCGCCCTAGCTGGTTTATTTCCATTTCTGGTTGTAAGCATATTTCGTTATTTTCCATTAATGAAATGAAGTATTATTTCCGCTGCATCTCTTTATTTATGGTTATCGCATCTCTGTATTTATGGTTATCTCTGTAATCTATTGCGTTCCTGTTTAAATCCGGATCAGAATTATGTCTGAAAAGGCTTATACCCTATATCAGCAAGAGGCTTTCCCAATTGTTTCATCATCTGTTACACCTCCTTACACAGCTACCCCCTCATCTTCCACCACCAAACCATCATCTCCTCCCAACCCATCTTCTTCTAAAACAACTCCTCCATCAATACCCCCTGTTATAACTATCATACTACCTTCTGTAGCCTTTATGGCGAGATTTGGTCCTTTGGTTTTGCCTGGGCAACTTGCTGCATTACCTCAAAATTATGGTTAAAGATTTCCTTTGTTTGACTGTACAACCGAGGTCACAACAAGGCAAAATATTGATAAGATAGTTGATTTCATTAACCTAAAAGAAGTCGATGAATATGATTCCAAAATGTGCCTCATAGCTCAAATTTTTTCAAGTGAAAAGTGAAGAAATGGTTTTGTGCTTTGAGAGTTGCTTCAATAGCCAATCCCCAACAGTTGATCGACCTATTCTTGCCAAGATGGGAAGAGAAAAAGATCCCCCTCCATATTCTAGGCAAATACAATTCTTTGAAAAGAGATCCAAATGAATCCATGCAAGACTTTACTGTCAGATTCAATAAGGTCTACAACACTATCCCAGACAACATCAAACCTCCTCCTTGCTTGGCATTGATTCACTATCCCGATGCTTTTAATCCTTATATGGGCTATCTGTTGATAGAGAGGAATCCTAAAACTCTTGAAGAAATGCAATGGAATGTCGTGAGTGTTGAAGCAAACTTGTTGATTAAGAAATCTAAGATGAAAACAAAAAAGAGGGTCACAATAAAAGAGGAACCATCTCCTTCATCTGATGGTTAGCTTGAAACTTTACTAAAAAACATGGATAAAATGATGGATAAGATGAAAATATCATAAAATCAAATCAGGAATCCTAATTTGCGAGGTCAACAATAGCAACCTAAATTTAGAATCAAACAAAGAGAGTAGATGGGCCAAGATCAGTAAGCACAACAGTAGATCCGTACTCCACTCCAATAGAATTATGCACAAGGACTTGATGAAGAAGAAGAGCTTGCAGCAGAGAATCACATTTTTGAGCAAGATCAACCTACTTTCCTCACAAAAGAGGATGAGTTTACCGAGGAACCATATGAACCTAATGATCATAGATTTGTTCTTTCAAATGATGATGTGTTGGCAATCCAAAAAGAAGATTATCAAAGGGGTTACCAAAATGCTCTTAGCCAAGTGCAAAGGAAGTATAATTTGAGGAATAGAAGTGTGCAGCTTACTTCAAATCCAAAGAATCCAACTTCTCAAAAAGATACTCATACCAAAGAATCAACCTCTGCAAATCAAAACAAATAAAAGGAGTTTGCTACCACTATCCAGGGATAGAGCAATGAAGAAACATAAACTAGAGGATAGAGAATGGAGATTTCCGCCAAAGAGGTAGAAAAACATCCTAACTCATTTAGTCTTGAGAATGATATTTCTAAACTGAAAGTTTCCATTCCTTTGACCGAATTAGTTAAGAATGATCAGTATAAATTCCATATAGCCAAAATGTTAAATGTCAATCAAATGTCAGATATGGTGAATGTTAGTGTTGACCACACTGAACTTTTGTTTGGCCCTATTGTAGATAGAAATTTAGAAGACAGTTAAGTCCCACCATTTTACCTCAATATTAGGATCCAAATCCATCATGGACAAGTTAGGACTGGATATTACCTGATCATATCATGACCTTTACTCCTTTGACTCGGGAAGATATAAGTGTCTCGGTCTCATCAAAGACTTGGTAGTATCTTTAGATCAGATTCCGGCAAATAATGTTCCGATGGATGTGGTTTTTGCTGACATTCCTCCGAGGTATGGATTGTTGCTCTCTCGGTCATGGGGAGCAAAGCTCAAAGGCACTTGGCAGCTTGATTTCTCTTAAGCTACTATACCGGCGTTTGGTCAACTTAGGAAATTATACCGGAAACCAAGATGAAATATATGATTACTAGCAAACAGAAGCCAAATAATCACCCCATACATGATGTGCATACTGATTTAGAATATTCTATTGTGTATAATGATAATAGTTCAGTTGATTTAGAAAGTTAGATTGAGGAAATTTCAGAAATTTTTGAAGTTTCAGGTAGTTTTACAGCAGTTTCACTTGCAAAAAAATCAAGAACACGGATTGAATAGTTTGCAACCTAATACATCAATTGAAAGGACAATGGATTTAGGGAAGGAGACAGATTATGTTTAGATAGCGGATCATCTTCAAGCAGAAAATAAAAATCAATCTTCTGAATTTCAGCTTCTTGATTGTACCATGGATTTTGATGGAGCCATGGGAAAGGAAGGAGATGGAATTGAAATTTGGATTCATACTCCAATGAATCATCAAGTAAAATTCCTCATAATGTCAAAATATGTTTGTACAAACTAGCTTTTGATTGTTCTAATAATGAAGAGGAATACGAGGCCTTGATTACCAGTCTTAAGATTCTTAACAAGATAGGTGCAAAAAGGATTTTAGTTTATGGCGACTCCGAATTGGTAATGAAACAAGTAAAGGGGGAATACTAGGAAAAAAATCCTAGGATGCGAGCATATCGCAATGTTGTGTTATATATCCTCAAAACTTTCCCTAAATATACATTGTCTTTGATTCCAAGAAACCAAAATTTCATGGCTGATTCTCTTGCCACCACTACAAGCATGTTTAAAATCCCAATACATTCCAATAATGAATTTGAAATTAATGTTAAACATTGCCTTGTTGACCCTGATAATCTCCAGTATTGGCAAGTGTTTCAAGATGCGATTCAATAATTTTCTGCAAATGGAGGAAGAATTCGCCACCTCTTACATTGATGATGTATTTTATGAAGATGATCAGGAGATCCAAGCTATAGAATTGGAAGTATTACAGTTGAATGAAAATTCCATTCCAAGAGGTCTTGTACCCTTGGAAGAGCTCTTCGATCATGATGATGTAGCACAGATGTTGAAAATGGTCCCTACTGAAATAGGAGTTGAAGACATCAATATTAGCACGACTGAGAAGCCAAAGATGGTGAAGTTGTCAAAGTCCTTAACCCTAGAAATGAAAGGTAAATATGCAGCACTTTTGGCTGAGATTTATTATGTTTTTTCATGGGAGTATTCAAATTTGAAGGTTTATGATAAAAATATAATTCAACATACTATTCATATCAAGCCCAATCAAAAGTTTTTTTGCCAAAAGCTTAGAAGAATCAATCCGAAGCTATTTCCATCTATAGAGAAAGAGGTAAAAATATTGTATAAAGCTGGTACCATTGTTCCTATTCGCTTTTCTGAATGGATTTCATATCTAGTTCCAGTTAGGAAAAAGACAGGTGAAATTCGTTTATGCATAGATTTCCGAAATCTAAACAAAGTGTCTTTGAAAGACAATTAATCTCTCCCAAAGATGAATAACATTCTGCAAATGGTAGTGGGTTCTTATAGAATGTCTTTAATTGATGGCTATTCAGGGTATAATTAAATCTTGGTCCATCCCGATGACCAAGCGAAGACAACATTCACTATAATAAAAAAGGACATTGGTGAGGGGTGAAAATTGTCACCATAAGCTCATTGGTGACGATCAAAAGAGCATTCGTCACTAAAAATTGAATGTCACCAAAGGTGGCGTCACCAAAAGTATTGGTGTTGTAGTGACATACAAATTCCATCACCGATAATGATTTATAATGACAGATAGCGATCGTCGCCATTTCATATGAGCAATGGTGATGGACCATATCCTCCATCACCAAAGGTGGCGTGGCCAAAAGTATAGGTGTTGTAGTGACATTCAAAGTTCACCACCAATAATGATTTATAATGATGGATAGTGACCATCACCATTGCATATGAGAAATGGTGACGAACCATAGCCTCGGTCACCAAAAACTAAACGCCATCAAAGGTGGCGCCACCAAAAGTATAGGTGTTATGGTGACATTCAAGGTCCGTCACGAATAATTGATTATAATGATAGATAGTGACCATCACCATTTCATATGAACAATAATGATTTATTGTGATGGATATTTAATGGTCGTCACTATTGGTGCATATATATGGTGACGTTCATTGACCGTCGCCAAAAGCTGCATTGCTAGAAGTATAGGTGTTGTGATGACATTCAAGGTCTGTCATTAATAATTACTATAATGACGGACAATGACTGTCACCATTTCATATCAACAACAACGATTTATGGTTATGGACCTTTGAGGGTCATCACTCTTGATGTGTATATATGGTGGTGTTCGTTGACCGTCACCATTTCATATTTTTGGTGAGGGTCGAAAAATGTCAGCAAAGCTCATTGGTGATGGTCAAAAGAGCCTCTGTCACCAAAAATTGATCATAGCCATTCCATATGGATGTCAGGGCATAATGGAATCGAACCACCAACCTCCTGCTTGTAAAGAAGGTGCTCTTCCATTGATCTAGCACCCTTTAAAGAATTATATTTTTAAAAATTAGACCTTGAAACTTTATGAATTGTAAATTATACAACTTTCAATAAATTAAAGTCTCAGCAATATTTTACTAAACAAGCAAAGCAACATCGAAGTTGTAGGTTCCTACCTAATGGTTATTGAAGTTATGAAAATTGGGTGGAGGTAAAAATAGTTATGTATAAGAGAATCAACATGTTCAGTTGAATACTCAAGTAGAAGTGAAACTCTGAAGACATTTATAACCTATAAATGACCTATAACTATCAAATGCACCAAATATTTTAAAGGAAATGTCATAAGTGGATATCATATGGAAGAAGAGGAGGCAGAGACTTGGAACCCTTGTACATCTTGGCATGCCTTAGCACATAGCAGATCTTAGCTTGTTTGACATATCTTTGTACCATCTAGAACATATTAGCATGCCCTAGCATTCCCTAACACACCTTGGCAGTCATGACCTCACAACTAGCATTGCATTTTCCATGATTTGGGAACCTTGCATTCCCTCAAACACCTTGGCACTCCCTAGTTGTCATGCCCTCTGTTATCCTCCATAATGTCCCAGGTTGATGAGGAGATTGATAGAGGTAACCACAGACCAAGCTTTTAGTTTGGTAGCTAGCCCTACCAAACCAGAGAGCGCTCTCTCTATGAAATCACAGCCAAGTGATGACTGGAATGTAAAGGATTTTAGGCTGGATAACTAGGCTCAGGTGGGTTTTTGGAAAATTTACGGACATGGAACTCTATCCATCGATGTCTTGTCTAGCAGGGACTTTGTCAAGGAGGCAAGGACTTGGAACTCTGTCTAGGATAAAGCACCTAACATGCATAACAGAAGCTCCCTAGAATAGAGTACCTCCTACCTAGAAGAGTGTCCCCTGCTCAAAATATGGAACCCTTCTCTACTGTGCACTTTTCTTAAAGATAAATCTGTGCATAAAATAGTACTAAGAAAAAAACCTAAATTAAGAAAAGTGAGCATCTAAGTCAAACTATAAAAGTATAATAAATATGGATCTATATAATTTTGGGAAACACTAGACAAGCATGTTTTCATACAACAACAATAAGATGCCTAAAATCGATGTTATCCTTTCATCGTTGTTATACCCTTACAGCAAAAATAGAATCTATAGCATGTACCCCAAGGCTGTATGCATCTACTGAAGGTGTAGATTTAAAGGATCTATTGATATGAAGTACTATTGAAGGAGAAACACCTTCAAAACAATAGATAAAGTCTACAGTGACTTAAACCCATTTGCACATAGACCAAGGCTAATACTGGGTACACTTCTCCACTGAATGGAAACTGCAATGTATTATAGTGTTTCTGAAGAACAAACACCTTTAGTGCAACAGAGATAAAACTAACATATATTGTCACTGTGGCCTCAGTTGTCGATGATCTCATCAATATAGGTAACAACTTCTATAATTGAAAAACCAAAAGGTGAGATGCATAGATCATTTGAAATGAAAGATTTAGGCATACTTTATTATTGTTTAGGAGTGTTAGTATATAAAATGCAAGGTGGCCTATTGCGTCTTTACGTCACAGGCCAAGGATGCGAAGAACTAAAAAAATATTAAATAGCATGGTATAAGTCGATTGCAGGTTCTTTTGAAACGGGAATGGAATTCTCCTTGTGCAAGTTCTAATCTAGTGGGTATAAATTTAAATAAGAAACTAATAGTTATGGGGTTGAACTTGTCTCACAATTCATGAAAAGTTTGAACTTTGTTCACTAGAAAGAAGCAGAGCGAGTCGTCGGGTTTATGGAAGGGAACACCCTATTCACAGGAAGATAACCTAAAATTAGTCAAGCATATTATTTCTCATCTTCTTGTACGTGTGTGCTTTGAAAAGACAACCACATCCAAAGACTCAATAACAACTTTGGAAAAGTTTATAGATGTAAAGCACTTCTGAGAAAACCCATCACTTAATGACAATTGAGCGAGGAAAATGTCGAAGGATTCAATTTCGTACTCAGTCATAAAAGGAAGTTGGGGTATCCAGCATCTTGCCAACAAACCAACTCCAACCATGATGTGAAAGGCAAGTTAACTGTGAAACCTCTTTCCCACTTTGTCGTATTGTTCCCTCTTGAATTCTAAAAGGTATATGGCTGCTTAGATCCACAAAACTCGTGACATGTAAACTCTGCATGATACAATTGTGACGTGCAAGCTTGACACATGCTCTAGTTTCCCTCTAAAAGAGGGTAAGTCAAAATACTATGACAATCTTAACTGTAATTTGATCATACACTATTGAGGTATTAAATGGAATAAACAATATACTATCAATGTACTAATGAAGAACTCAAAATAAATGAATTTCTTATTGTTATAATAGTGCCTCTTGGATTCTCGGATAAAGCACCTAACCTACATGGAAAAAGCTTCCTAGAATATAGTACCTCCTACCTAGAAGTGTGTCCCCTGCTCAAAATATAGAACCCTTCTCTACTATGCACTTTTCTTAAAGATAAATCTGTTCATAAAACAAAACTAAGAAAAACACCTAAATTAAGAAAAGTGAGCATCTAAGTCAAACTATAAAGCATACTAAATATGGTTCTATCTAAGTTTGGGAAACACTAAACAAACATGCTTTCATACAACAACCACAAGATGCCTAAAATCGATGCACTTCTTTCATCGCTGCTACAACCTCATAGGAAAACTATAATCTACAACATGTATCCCAAGGTTGCATGCATCTACTAAAGGTGCAGACCGAAAGGATCTACTGAGATGAAGTATTATTGAAGGAGAAGCACCTTCAAAACAATAGATAGATTCTAATGTGCATTCAACCCATCTACACACAGTCCAAGGTTGCTATTGGGTACACTTCTCCCCTAACTGGAAACTGCAATGTATTTTTGTTCTACTGAAGGAGAAACACCTTCAGAGAAACACGGATAAAACTATAACATATATTGTCACTGTGGTATAGGTTGTAGAAGATCTCATCAATATAGGTAACAACTTTGATAATTGAAAAACCAAAAGGTGAGCTACATAGATCATTTGAAATGATAGATTTAGGCATACTTTATTATTTTTTAGGAGTGTTAGTATAGAAAATGCAAGGCAGACTGTTGCATCTTTATGTCACAGACCAAGGATGCGAATAAATATAGAAAATAATAAATATCATGGTACAAGTCAATTGCAGGTTCTTTCGAAACAAGAATGGAGTTCTCCTTGTGAAAATTATAATATATTAGGTATATATTTAAATAAGAAATTTATAGTTATGGGGTTTTAATTGTCTCACGATTCATGGCAAGTCCCAAAGTTGTTCACTACAAATAAGTAGAGCGAGTCATCAGGTTTATGAATGGGAATAACCTATTCAAAGGTAGATAACTTCAAATTAGCCAGGCATATTATTTCTCCTCTTCTTGTACGTGTATGCTTTGAAAATCTAACCACCTCCAAAGACTCATGAACAACTCTAGTAAAGTTTATAGGTGTGAAGCACTTCTGAGAAAACCCATCACTTAATGAAAATTGAGTGAGGAATATTGTTGGGCAACGGATCCCCCCCATAGCATGTTTTTTGGGCTTAAAGCCCGAGTTTTGGTCAATGTAAGGTAAAGGCCCCGTCAAATGTGGGCATGGAGCATGACAGTCTAGGGTTGTCTGCCCTAAAATAATGTAATTTAATATAGAATGTGTCAGCCTACACATGGTCTGCGGACCATGGGATTGTATAAATAGAGCGAGGCTCTAAGTGTAAAAGGCAGTTTTTAGCTTGGAGAAGTAATATGGGTTTTGAATGAGGGATTTGATCTAAGTCTGTAAGTCTGATTCTTGGGTCGTAGTAGTGGTAAGAGGCTATGCAACTGAGTGCACAGAGGCTTGGTAGAGTCTGCAGCTGTGTGCGCGAACCCCTACAGCTGAGTGCGCAGGGAGAAGTTGGGATTGTATCTAAACAGAGGATTAATAAAAGATAAGTTGATTCTAGAATATTGTGCATTTGCTCATAGATCTGTGTGTTTATGCTTCTGTTGTATTCATGCATCTCTTTATAGTTTTATGATTGCACACACTTGTTATAAATTTTGAATGGTTAATAAGGATATTGGGTACACACAATTAAGTCAATATCTATAATAATAACATAGTGAGGATTAAAGATCTAGATATCACCTCTCTGCACTCTTTACAGAGCTGTGTGGAAGCAGTCACACAATTGGTGAAGGTCAGACGGTTGCGCGGAGAAGTGCAAGCACGCAGATTGGGTTAGCGAACTTCCTAGACCTCATCAAGACATCCCTAGGGTGTGGAAACCTAGTTCCAATACCCTCCCATACTACCTAGGGTGAGACCTCAATCCATGCACCACGAACTATTGCCGAACGGGCTGGTAGTTTCAGGATTTGTTTGGCTAAATCACTTTTGAACCTCGGTCAGGCCCCAACAAGCCAACAAATGGTTCTGTTGCCAGGACCGAGATCTGCCTAAGGGATTTCTGATGTTGTGCCATTGGAACCCTACGAAGGAAGAAATTGAAGAGTGGTTGGAAAAAAAGCATCACGAGTTCGTGACACAAGAAAATAGAACTCTGCAGATATCTGAGAAAAGGTGGCTGGATCGCTACGTATATATGGAAATCCACGAGATCTTCTTCTCGTCCTTCCCATCTGAACTGTATAACTGGATCGTGAGTTTAGCCAACAACCAGGGAAGGTACAAGCTCAATCAACTGATAGTGTGGACTCCAGAGTTAGTGCGCAGACTAGAGGCATCAGAAGATAAGATCATGCGAGTTGTGGACCATTGGCTTGACTGGATAATAGGAGGGTTTATCATTGAATTTTTGATAGACACGATTGTGAGCTACAGCAAAGCAGAAATATGTTTTCTCAAGGGACCGCGAGGTAAGTACATCAAATCTTTGATTACCTAGATTAAGATGTTGTTATGTGAAAAACGGGTGATACGAATACATTAATGTTTGGAACAACATAGAGTGGAAAGGTCTACAGAGGTAGCGGGGAATTAGGAAACAGTCCCTTAATTTCACTTTCGCAAGAGAGTGAGGAAGAGCTCACTCGAGTCTCTCCGAGGAGTGCGGTCAGTTTGATAAGGCAGTGCATTTTGCAGTTACCATCTCCACTTACACCACCACTCGCTTCTCCTCCTTCACCTCCATCTTCAATCACACCACCTCCACCAAACCAGCAGTTCAGTATGGCGAGCGTGATTAAGCTACCCATATTTAGAGGAGTAGGGAATGAGGATTCAGATCAATTCTGGTTTGTGGTAAGAGCAGTGTGAGAAACACAAGGGGTTACAGATGACAACATTAAGAAGGCTACATTGGTGAGCGCATTGCAGAATCATGCGTTGACATGGTATATCAAACACTCGAATTATCACCCAAATGTAGGAATAACGGAGATCCAGAAAGTGTTTAACAGAGAATTTAGCCAACCGAAATTAGAAACGCAGTCAATCATCATATTTAAAGAGATCGCGATGCTTCCAAGCAAGAGCCCATGGGATCTGGATCAGTAGCTGAAGAGTATGATCCGTGAGGCTAACATGACACTAACGAATGCGCAGCACCTCACATGGTTTGTGGCATCCTTGACACCGCACCTGAGGATGGCACTGTCACAATAAAAGCTTTCAACCTAGGCCGAAGCGTTGGAAATGGCGATGAGGTTGCATGAGACCCCAATACAATACCCTAGGTTGGGAGTTCAACAAATCCATGCGCAACTACAAAATCTATGCTTGGAGATACAGAGTTTGAGGCAAAATAGGGCACCGTGGCTGGAGGCGTGCAAGGAAGTGTGGTGCATAAAATCCAAAGGCTAGGGCCACGACAAGGATCATTGTCCAGTATTTGCGAATTACTTGGCAGGAGGGGGGCCTATGCCGTTGAGACCAGAAGCACAGGCAGGGCCAAGTGCGACACCCGCACTAAGGTGCACGATCTATCAGATTAGAGGAAAACACACAACAGATAACCGTCACTTGTTACAGAAGTATACACATACTCCATAGCAACTATTTTTTAATTTCTGTAGGTCGGTGGGCCACGACGAGCGTACTTTTCATAGCTACGAGTTAATGATGGAGCAAACCCCAGCCTATAGAATGCAGACATAAACACGAGGCCTCAACCCAGCCGCGGGGATGGCGCGCACTGGATTTTAGGGCCGAGGTCGAGGATGAGGAGGAATGGAGCCAGGAAGGGGCCGAGGACAGTTAATCTGTTACAATTGCCGAGGACTAGGACACTACGCCCACGATTGTACTAATCCAACAAGAGTATCATGTTCATACTATGCTCAATTTGATCATGAAATGGTAGATTGTCCTACGTTGATCTCACAAATGCATGAGAAAGGGGTACTCCAGCCTACTCCAACTCAAAATATCAAAATGATAAGATCTAATCCACGTAAGGAAGACCCAAATGTGAATATGGTGCTCAGAAGAGGCACGACCATAGGGGAAGATAAGGGGAAGCAGCCCGAGGAAGATACATGGGTTCGCAAGGCTCCTACAAAGGAACTGGAGTTTGACTTGGAACGCGCAAAGGAGACGTTTATGGAAGCTAAGAAGAGCTTCGCGAAGGCCTCTACTTCAGGTAGTAAAGATCATCGAGAGCCAGGAATGGATACTTCAATGCTTACTAAATTTTTAGAGACATACATGAAGTTGTTGCACGATAATAAGGCAGTTAAGGGACTATGGGAGTTGATCACCAGGTGCACGGGGTCAGGGGAACTGCGTGTGGTTTAGAAACTAGGAAAGCATGCCTTGCGCACCGGGAGGGAAATGAGGTTGATGGCATAGATCAGCGAATATGAAATGGACCAGGTAATCCTAGACCTGGGTTCAGACGTGAATGTATTGCCAAAACAGACATGGGAACGTACGGGCAAGATCGCATTACAGTGGTCCCTTATTCAATTACAAATGGCGAACCAACAAAATATTTTGCCCACGGGGAGGCTGCAAGGGGTAACAGTTGATATCGAAGGTGCGAGCATGAAGACAGAATTTGAAGTGATAGAAATTGTTGATGACAGCAATTCTTACCCCGCATTGCTAGGAATAGACTGGGCCACTGATATGAATGGAGTCATCAACATAAAGAAGCAGAAGATGATATTCGATAAAAATTCCCTATGCGTAGTAGTTCCGCTAGATCCAACCGAAGGATCGTGCTACACTGAACCTGTGCACAACGATGACAACGACAATGAGCTAGATTGCATTTACCAGATAACGACACAAGACCAGGATTGGGTGAACTCGACTACAGATCAGAGAATCTCATGAGAACGTGACAATTCCTGTACTTCGGATTCAGATGAAGAAGTAGAACGCTGGAAAAACTGGTTACACGAAGTGACAATGCTAAATTGCAACATGACGATTAGATCACTGCGATGCGTGACGATAGAAGTAAGGGAACTGCCAACCTATGATGGGGTAACAGCGGTGGATGAATTCTTAGAAAAATTTGAAAGGGTAGTACCAGAACAACAACAGTACGATGCACTGGAATGGGCATTGTGTTCAACACCCGCACGATGGTGGAGTACACGTCAGAAGACCATGGGGAACTAGCATGAATGTAGAAGATAGATGCACTTACAGTTTGGAAGTCTCCAGCATCAAACGAGAACTGGGTAGCCAGGATGAAGCAGCTTGCACGCCCACCTGTGTCGATGGGTGTAGACGTGTGTTGTGCAAGCACATCCCAGACTAAGGATCGAAAATCAGAACCAGACATGGTAGTAGGAAAAGCGACGCGCACCACAAATATTCCACGTCGGAGCATTCAAAAAGTTATGTGGAATCACGAACAGAGTTTACCAGGTGGAATGAACTGATTGGGACCTGTGCATCCCAGTAGTCCAATGGGCCTATAAGGCCATGCACAGGAACCTGAGCGCAGGAATGATTCCGAAGATGACGAGCAGAGTCGAGGGCGTAGCATGGGAAAAGAATCCTCACACAATAACTTCCATAATTGGGATAGCACACAAGGACCAGAGCGAAGAGATTATGTAGCCATGCGAGGACGAACATATGCAGATTCAAGAGGCCATTCGGCGAGGGAACATTGAGCTTTGTGAACTCGAATAAGATCGAGTACGAATGAAGCAAAAGAGCATGTTAATGGACGTGGATATCAGAAAACTAGAAACCAAAATTGTGCAAGCATTATGTGTTGACTGAAGGAGAAGACAACGTATGGGCATCCCTAACACTGCGCTAGAATACTGTTGCCGAGAGTTTCTAGTTATACTACCATGGTTGTGACCGCACCTTATTAGACAAAGTAACCAGGGAAGCACACCGCATAAGGAAGAACGAGAGGTGCGAACTAGCACGAGGGTGACTAAGGAAGGTCCGTGGATCGGGTTGGAAGGTGAAGTGAAGCCTCGCACTGGTGGTGTGACCACCTGACTATCCATAGGAAGAACAGTCTTAGTGCTCCTAGTAGTTGAAAGAGAGCACGGGACTATAAGCAAGTCTATAGGAGAGCTGCGTGGGAAGGAGGTTACGTGCAGGATCAGTATGTCACAGGGGTCACAGTTGCGCATAAGGGGCTATGCTGCTGCGTGGGTAGGCTGAAAGGTAACCATTGATGTCACTGTTCATGACAAGAGGTCCAATTTAAAGTAGAAAGGAGCGAGTAGCGGGCAATTAAGACAGGAATTCAGAGCTAGATTTGGGACGATCCGTTGCCACAGAACCCACGGTTTAGTAAATTTTCAATGGCAGAGAAGAGCAAAGCCATCACCTTTAAAACAGAGGAGGAGGAGGAAGATTTGCAAGCCTTGATCACCTAAATTGAAGCATAGGACAATTAGGTGAAGAATGTCTCCCAAGTGCCTTCAGTGATAAAGTTACCCCCCTACATCCCCCTGTGGAAGGGGAAAGCCAAGATACCAAAGGACCTGGAGGCCACAAAGAGTGCGCTCCAGACCTAGCTCCTTCCTGATGAAATAAGGTTTAAAGGTTCGTTGTTGGGACGGGTACCTAATATGAAGTTCAAAGACTAGGACATCACGAATGGCGAGAAGTTCCCACACTTGGCTATAGAGAAATTATTGAAGCAGAAATGGCTACGTGACGTAGAGAAGGTTGGGCTACTCCATCTACGATGGATACCCCACTACCACCACACGTCTGTCACTATTTTTGTCATCCGGTAGCTACTGTTCCAAGTACATGATGGGTATCTTTGGCTGGAGGAGTCGTTTCCCATCACAGTCGATCTAATTCACCAGATTTCTCGGCTGCCCATCAAAGGAAACAACCCTGCAACCATAGCAAGAAAGAGCAATGACTTTGCCCTCAGAGAAGCTATGAAGGCCAAATATAAGCTGGAGAAGAGGAAGCGAGGGTACGTAATTGCAAGCATCAAATACCAAGGGGTGTGCATAGCCACCCAGCTGCTGGCTAGCAAGCTGATGAGGAAATGTTGTGCAGGTGAAGTGCCAGCATTTGTAATTGCGTTAGCAGAGCAATGTGCGGAGGGGGTCCAGTTTAACTAGGCGTAGTTCCTCTATGATGAGTTCTTGACAAACTGCAGGGAGGCCCAGAAGCAGGGTAAGACCTTCCACTATGCGTGGATTCTCTTATCCATCTTGTTGGTTTCAGGAGAACTTCCAAATGAAAACCAGTTTCCCACGGTTGAGGGTGACCTACCTGAAGCCGGGAGGTACACCTTGCTCTGGGCAACAAAAGACGCGATGAGGATTTGCGAGATAAAGGTGTTTTGGGTATTCGTAGAGGCGAGCATACTAACATGGATCAATCATATGCCGCATTTGTCCCCTACAATCCATAACAGCTTACAAAACATAGGAGAGTTCAAGGCGAATATGCATAACCTGTATATCTGAGCGCACAAAGATCCTGCACGAACATGGGAAAAGCTCCCGTTCATCACAATGGATGATGCAATCTTTGCGGTAATGGATTCCTGGCCTCTAGAGTGGCATGCCTTGGACTTGGCAGAAATGGAAAACATCGCAGCACAACAGCAAAAGAAGGATACCAAGCTGTGCATCGCGCAGATAGCAAAGAGAAGGTGCCAGGAAGAAGAAGCGGTCGTGCAGCAGAAGGCGGTTAAGGCAACAGCAATAGCGCAGATATCAGAAACCACAATCGCAGCCACCAAAGAGACTGAGGGAGGCCAAGAAATGTCCACAGAGCAGGACATACAGGGGGAGGTAGAGATAGAGGAATGCATGGACCCAACACCAAAATCGACCCAACTCAAGAGGCCGCACATCCATGAGAGGCCTGCCTCACAGAAAAAGACAAAGGCCACAAAGACCTCCGCCGACCCAATCTAGCTCACTGAGGGAGACCTTCTTGACATTGGCGAAACAATTCGTGATGTCACTAAGGATGCTTTTGATGAACTAGTGATGGAGCAGACAACTGTGTTGGGGGCACTCAGAGCATAGTTTTAGGCATTACAAGTATGACCGCCAGGAATGATGGTACCACATGTTGCGACAGGTACATCCGAAGTTGAGCCGATGTTGTCTGCCCGCACCACAAACACTTTTGTATTACTAGAGGGTGCAGTGTTAGTAGCCGCCGAGTGCGACAGGGCCATGGCAAGTCAAATGAAGGGCTGGGGGGTTGAATTTGGCTGCCCTTCCTAGAGAAACCCTATACCAACTACATGATGGGGTAACTACTGAGCTTCAAGCTAGGGAGGGCCGCGCTCTCCAGGTTTTGAGTGAGAAGTTAAATTTAGAATAGCTCAGCCTGTAGCACGACAACCTGGTTACACACACCCAGGGATTGGAATAGGCCATAGAGGAGGCCTGTAGCAACATACCGAATTTGGTTGTGCTGACAGTACTCCCAACAGCAGAAAAGATTTACCAGCTAGCGATTGGAGTCCACAAGACCCAACAAGAGGCCGTGAAGGTTCAGTTGGAGCTAAACTTGCAGATCACTGAGCTGCGGCTGAAGGAGCAGCCCTCTACACCCCCAGAAGTCAGAGAGTAGTGCCATCGTGCCATTCAATCAGGGTTAGAAGCAATAGAGCACATTGTACAAGACTGCATGGGATTGTTGGATCAGTCCCTCTTCACGCTCACCTCACTACAGGATGATCCAACCATACAGCGTCTGGAGACAGAAGCATGGTAGTTACAGCAAGCATATGATAGTATCAGGGGGATTGCATAAATGGTCACCCTTACTCAGTGACTTGCCAAGATGAAGGAGGCCCAGGCTCTAAAGCAACAGGTGGATGTCGCGCACTAGAAAGAAGCAATGCTTAAAGCGCGCATCTAGCCTTGGCTTGAGGAAGCATTCATAGTCACCACCACGATTGAGGAAAATCTGGCACAGATGCAGAGTACATATGCTAAGGTAGGAAGGTGCTCCTGACAACAATGCATCAAAGATTCATGCACAATTGATACAGCGGATGGCGGAAGAGTATGTTGCAGATGTAAGTGAAGCGCAGAGGTTTCTGGATGGACTCCACGTGAAGATCACTGCACCAGCCAAGTGACTCAAGATGATTCATGATGATTGTGTTGGGGGCATGTTAGGCAGCGGATCCCCCCATAGCATGTTTTTGGGGCTTAAAGCCCAAGTTTTGGTCAATGTAAGGTAAAGACCCCACCAAACGCAAGCGCAGAGCGCGAGAGTCTAAGTTGTCCACCCTAAAATAATGTAATTTAATATATAATGTGTCGGCCTACCCATGGTCTGCAGACCATGGGATTATATAAATAGAGCGAGGCTCTAAGTGTAAAAGGCAGTTTTTAGCTTGGAGAAGTAATATGGGTTTTGAACAATGGATTTGATCTAAGTCTGTAAGTTCGTGTCTTAGGTCATAGTAGTGGTAAGAGGCTCTACAGCTAAGTGCAGAAAGGCCTGGTAGAGTCCACAGCTGTGTGCGTAGACCCCTGTAGCTAAGTGCATAGGGTGGATTTGGGATTGTATCTGAATAGAGGATTAATAAAAGATAAGTTGATTCTAGAATATTATGCATCTACTCGTAGATCTATGTGTTTATGCTTCTATTGTATTCATGCATCTCTTTACAGTTTTATGATTATACGCACTTGTCATAAATGTTGAATGGCTAATAAGGATATTGGGTACACACAATTAAGTCAAGATCTATAATAATAGCATAGTGAGGACTAAGGATCTAGATAGCACCTCTTCTCGCTCTTTATAGAGCTACACGGAAGCAGTCACACAAGTGGCGAAGGTCAGACGGTTGCACGGAGCAGCGCAAGCACGCAAATTGGGTTAGCAAACTTCCTAGACCTCATCAAGACATCCCTAGGGTGCGGAAACTTGGTTCCAGCACCCTCCCATACTACCTCGGGTGAGACCTCGGTACGTGCACCACGGACTATTGCTGAAAGGGCCAGTAGTTTCAGGATTTGTTTGGCTAAATCACTTTTGAACCTCGGTCAGGCCCCAACAAGCCAACAAATATGTCGAAGGATTCAATCTTGCACTCAGTCATAAAAAGGAAGGTGGGGTATCCAGCATGTTGCCAACAAACTAACTCCAACCATAATGTGAAAGACAGGTTAACTGTGAAACCTCTTTCCCACTTTGTCGTATTGTTGCCTCTTGAATTCCAATAGGTATCTTGCTGCTTAGATCCACAAAACTTGTCCCAGGTAAACGAAGTTATTGTTGCTACAATAGCGCCACTCTTGGGATTCTCCAAGGAGCCACTAATTTATACACATTTGGAATCTTTACTTGGTCTGAAGAAAGATTAAGCAATGTTAGTGATCACTCTTTGCCCTCCCATGGAAGGTCTACACAGATTCAGTAATAAATTGATTTAAAAGTGAGGTATATGCCTTACAAATTGGAGTCTGACTCTTCAACTCTAATTTAGTGGCAAGGAAATATTCAACTGTAAATGCTTGAACTTCTACAGTGTAAATTTCTAGATAAATGGTTAGCATAAATCTGTCCATTGTCCACATATCCCGAAAAACCATGTATGTCTGGACTCTGGTTGTGTATAAGAGAGGGGAGATCACATAAATAATCCATTATCAAAAGAAATGTTAAAGCACAACATTCTATGGAGATTTTTTTTAATTTTATTACATATCTTAGAAAGTTTGAAAGGACATAACTGAAGCTTCCCTCTCCTTCCACACTTCATTAAATATGACCCTTTTCCAACGCATATGTGGCCTGCAGAATCACAATCAGCAAATAGAATATGAAAAGTAAGTTTAATGAATTAAAGTAGCTTTGTTATACCTCAAGAAAATGGAATATGAGAAATTGGACTCATTCTCTATAAAATATGATATAGAAATATCTAATTACATTTTTAACTGAAATAAAGGTAAATTGGATTCATGCTCTACAATAGACAATATAATGATATCTAATGACATTTTCAACTCAAACAAAGGTAAGTTAAGTAATCTCAAGCTCCAAAATGATGGCATCCTAATTCTGAGTAGCAGTCACTGTATATGTCTAGCTAGAGGCTATAACATAAAGATATTTGTTATATGTGAAGATAAAAAAATGAAAGGAGTGTGAAATTTTGACCATCAACTATAAGTTCCTTTCAAGGACTAGATCAAACCATAACATTGTTAAAAATATAGTCAACTCACCCATGCTAGTATGCTTCTAGTAGTTTCATGATTAAACTCAAACTCAATAAACTTCAAACAACATAAATTAACCAACAATATGTCTGAGGTTGGTTACCTAAGGATTATATCATACTAAATTACCTTTTGCATCTAACATTGAAAATGATTGCGATAGAAATGAAGACAAATCAGTGATTATGATGGATGCATGTGATGAAATAAAATAAAAAATGACCTTTCTTCTTGCTACTGATGAGCCTTCTAATGGATTCTTGGATGAACTTGATCCTGATCCGCTTTCTGAAATCAAAGAGACACTTTCTAGCTACTCTGATTTGACAGACAACAACCCTAACGCTTATGCAAATGAATACGGAAAGCAATAAGAATCTATGAACCTGGTCTTGAAGAAGGTGTCTCAAAGTCTAATATGGATAGTATTTTAAATTTCTATAGCTAGCAAAGGGTTTTCCGAGTTGGGTTCCCTAGAAAATATTATATTTTTTGCTATAGTGTGACTGTGTTTTATTTTTGTTCTATTCCACTACAAATTGGTAGAGATATTTTTTGTCTTGGTGCAATAATTAGTTTCAGATTTATTCATTCAAGTAGTAGCATAATTTCAAGGAAATTCTACACAAGGGGCAATTAATCTATATTTTCACTTATATATTTTGCAAGTTAAATTCACAATTAAATTTTCATCCAAAGTGTTTAGGTTACTAGCACGTGGTATCACAAATCTCAACATTGCAAGGCATAAATCATACTATTCAATAAGGTTGAGACTTGAGATACAAAATCCTTCCCAAGTTATGCAAGCAAGAAAATTGTTGATTTTTGGTTCTAAATCTATCCAACCAGAACAAAATTATGCCATTTTCAACACCCTCTAGTCAAAGTTATTCCTGGCCTCATTCAACTCAATTAAGAATATGTCAATCTCGTTGAGATTTCTTCTTCAGTTCATGCTTCTAAGTTATATATTTATGAAACCTAATATATCATTTATGTTAAGTGATTATTCGTTCAAAATTATTTAGTCCGTCCAACTCATCTACCTAATTTTCCAATCAGTTTCTAGCCAGACTCTATTAGACATTTGTAGCAGAAAATAGAATATTGTTTTAGTACCTAGTGTTATAAAACTCTAATTTGGAAAAAGTATTTTGGGTTGTTTCCCTAAAAATATTTACAAAATTTTCAATCCCAAAGCCATTTCAGGGAGAATTTTAGTTGGGGGGAATTTAGTGTTATTTTTGGAAAATTTGAATGTAACTAAAAGAAATTCTTCCTGTTTGCTCAAAAGATTCATCACCAAATATGAGTGAATTCACAGAACTTAAGATTTGGAAATAATTAAATTTCACTTTGCTTTTCTAGGACCATATATGAGTGAATTCACAAAACCTGAGATTTGGATTCTGGAAACACTTAAATTTCACCTCATTTATTAGGATTGGAAGTTCCCTGAGATGCAAACATGTAGCATTAAGGATCTACTTTGCTTGCTTAAGGACAATGTTTAGTTTATAAATAGTGATACAAGAATCGTTGTATACATGCCTGACACAGTTATTTGGTCACAACTAATGAAATGGAACTCCATCAATACATAACAAACAAGGTAGAATGTAAGAGAGCATCTACTTTTCAGCATATACTCTATACAGTTATATAAAGTTGTCACCACACCAAAAATGCCATTAATGGTTACTCTAACAAAATGTTAAATAGGATCTATATGTTAATATGGAAAATAGTGTAGTTGATTATGATTTATTGAGCCTAAGGGGTTAGCCCAACCAAATGCCATTAATGTTACTAGGCATTTGGCTAGTTCTGTGTTGGCAGGTGCCATGTTACAAATCCCTTGGGTGAGGTGCACTAGTTAATGCCAATGGGTTTACCAGGGATGCCATCCATGAATGTGGGGAAACATCCATTGGGATTCCCTAGAGAGTTTTTCTTGGAAAGAATAAACATAGGATTTCCTAAAGAGAAATTTTGAGATGTATACAATGTACACCTAGTAAAATCAACTCTATAGAGACAAACCATAAAAGAAGGAAAAATACAGATGCTTTTACCTATGTTCCCTTGTGAGTGTGCACTTCATGTGAGATATTACCATGGATATCACCTTCTCCTTTGCACCTTCAAATTTGCAGATTCCATTTTCATGAGGTTTACTAAATGAAGTGCCATTGTTTAGTTGATGATGTAAATTGTTACTTCTTTCAGATAATATTATACCCAATATATCATTAGAAACACTAGGTGATGGCAGCCTATTATTTCCAACATCCCTACATGAGATCTCCTCTATTATCCTTTTCATATTTTCCAAATAGTTAGTAATTGCAGGAATGTGTCTATCTTGACTATAGCTAGTTCTTGATCGTACATGAGCAGTTAATATGCTTCCACTCACAACACTTGACCTTGCATTGCCCATAAATTCTTATAAATCATTTTTTTTATGACCAGAAGATGATCTCTGCCAATGTCTTCCATCTTTATGAGAATTAGCTCGACCTATATTATCTTCTCTTGATGTTAGAGTACGTTCCATCATTACCCACGCCTGATCAACATCAGATTTAACTGTATAATTTTCTATCTCTAAAACAGGGGCTAAATTACTTCTCCAAGTTGATTAATGAAAGAGAAGCAACCTGTTGTTGGGTGTGGGTTGTACAATTGCATCAGTCCCATATCTAGCACCAAATCTGTCAAGGGAAGAGCTAGGTGAAAACTACTAAAATCCTTTTCATGGTACAGACCAATTGTCATTTAAATCCTGTACACGCTTCTAAAGTATGTGCTGGCCAGAGAGAGTTTCTGTCCATACAATGGATACTTGGGATGTAGTCCTAGATACTTCAGTTTACCTAAGTGAAGCCTTTGCTACATCTGGCAATCTAGGAGATGGATTTGGAGTGCTTCGTCACAAAATCTTTCTGTGAATTGTTCTTACATGAGTTGGCCTTGTCTCTACGAGAGGAGTAGAAGAAGAAGAAGGTGGTGATAAATTGAGCTCTAAGTTTATTCTTTCTACAACCATCCCAACTGGAGCATCTTCCACAAATCCTTTGATTCTTAATCTTCATCCCCATTGTCAAAATCAAGCACAAAATCCTCAACATCTTCATCGTGTGTGCTAGACAGTCGAGGAATAGATGTTTGATAGCCCTGACAATACCAATCTCCTTCAAGGATAGCCCTTCCAAGGCCAACAAAATTTTTATGATATGCTGAATCATATGGATCACACAATAATAAAAGATCGCCATCACGAGCCTCATTACAATCTAAGCAAACTATATTTACATAGGGATCAAGAAATCCCATTACTTCTTCTTCTGAAGGTTGATATACCTACCAAACAGAACCAAATCATATAAACAAATCATCCTTAAAATGCAGAACCAACTGCTTAAAATTCAACCCTATGTATGCAAATAAATAATCATGTTTCGCAGGAAATATATTAACATAAAGGCAAGGAAATATCTTTAAGAAATCCAACAAGGTGTAGCAGCTAGAAACTGATATAACCAAATTGTAAATCACCAACAAACACAAGGATTGATAGAATAAAAGGATGAAATAAAATGAACTAGACCCAGTGGAACTCAAATGTACATGTCTTTAAACATGAACCTATAAATTCAAAGAACCCTGATAAACAAAGATTATTGCTGCAAACAGAACATAAACTACTCCAAATAGTTATTGGGAAAATAACTAAATTCTAGCATTCAAACAAGGGCATAAACATGTTGTCAAATGGAAAAGTTGAAAGCAGTTAAAAACATCAAGGGCATATTGCAAATCCAATTCCTATCATTGAAATCAAGAAAAATACCATTGGAATCTCAAGCTTGGATCCACTTCTCTATTGAATCTATTCATCTACTTGTCTACTCAATCTGTTATAACTGCACCAAATGGTGCCACATGATAAATAAATTGTAACTTCAATAGATATTTTCAAACAAAGGTTATCTACTTGACATTGGAATGAGTGATGCAGGAGCATCCCTAGTCCATTATTTTTCGTGCATCATCAAAAACGTGTTTAAATTCCAGCATCTTGTTCATGTTTAATCATCAATTTGTGCTTGTGAGACTTACATGAGCCCACAGGAGATCACTCTTTGCTTCACTGGCTCCCACTTTAAACATGACATTTCTAAAAATAGCTCGCAGGAAAGGCAAGATACAGTGTACTTAGTTTATTCATCCACTACACTAGAACCACAATAAAAACAAGAGGAGTTGAGATGATGAATTGTTGTTACTAGAGAAATAAGACAAAAGCAAAGAGATACTGAATTAATAGAAATACAGCAGGGTGCGATGGCATGGCATCACGGATCTTGTTGTTTCCATAAACATCTTGTTGTATGATGAAATAGAAATCAACTCTAGCAATAATTAAGACATTCATTGGAAAGGAGGAGAGCACTGAGAAAGAAATTTTAACATAGACCAGAAATCACTAGGCTAAAGTGGAAGAATTCGTTGAGGAAAACAAATTAAGAGAAGCAACAAACTCTCTCGAGAAGAAGGTAGCGACTTCCACAAATGTAATTGAGCACAATAATTGGGAAAGAAGATACTTGGAGCAGTTGAGGCATATCACTGGGCAATTGAGGAAGATCACTCCACTGAAAATGAAGGAGATTGTTAAGGAATAATCTTTGAGCAGTAAGAAGGGTAAATTCCTGGAAAGAGAACTAGCATGGTATTTGTGCCTAAACAAGAAACCCTGTAACCTATTGTTGTGTGAGAAATAGAGTATTTCTTTTTATTCATCCTTTCTTAATCCCTTGCATGACGATCAATTTATGCTGCAAAGTGAATGTAATTGAGTAGCATCATTTTTATTTCACCGATTTACTTGAATGTAATAATACAAGTTCAATGATAAAATCATCATGTGGAATTGTTTGGATTTTTTTTAGTGATGTACATTGATTGTGATATGTTGGGTTGTGTTATATTCTTTCCACGACTAGCCCACATAGTTAACCGGGGGGTTAGAGGGGGGGAAGAGGCCCCCCTTCGTTGCATTGATTGTGTAGCAAGGGGGTCACAGGGGGTTTGAGGGGTGCAAGTAACCCCACTCTATGGGGTCTAGGGCAGCACCCCGGAAAATTTTGGTTTTGGAAGCTATGTTAGGTTGGGCAGACCCACCTATGGTTTTGTGCATGATTTTCGCACATGTTTTTGCACTCAATGGTTTTCATTCCATGGTTTTGGACGCAATGGTTTTCAGTCCATGGTATTAGATGCTTTGACATGTATAAATATGTATTATAACATTGAAAGGAACATAATGAAAAATCAAGCTGGTAGTCTCGGTTTTGGGATCCAGGGAAAAATCTCTGTGTATATGTGTTTTATGTGTTATGCTCTAGCATTGTTTATTTTCTGTGTTTTAGAATTCGTATGCAGGTAATTTATGTACGGGGTTAAAACCTACATTTGGTATTAGAGTTGTTTTGGCTTCAAGGGGGCGCCTTTGTTACTGAGGGGTTTCGCTCGGGCCTGTGGTAGACCCTGTTCAGTGGGTGATCTACAAGATCGATTCTGGTGGTGAAAGAAGATGTCGAGCAGTGGAAAGATAGAGATCGAGAAATTTAATGGTCAGAGTTTTGAGTTGTGGAAACTCAAGATGAAGGATTTGTGGTGGATAAAGATCAGTGGATTGTGATAGATCCGGATATTAAACCAACTGAAGTGTCTGATGAAGAATGGAAGAAGTTGGATCGGAAGGCAAAGAGCACAATACGATTGTGTGTCTCAGATTCAGTATTGTTGAATGTATCAGGGGAAGCAACGAAGAAGGCTTTGTGTTAGAAAATTATATATTACAGAGCAATGGAACACATAAAATATTGTAGAAATATAAATACAGAAAATGCATAAAACAAGAGAGACACAGATAAACGTAGTTCACCTAGTTTGGGCTACGTCCACGGAGAAACATCCAGTCCTTCTTTTATTATATTATCCAGCAAACTGAAGAGATACAACCTATAGCAGATCCGCTATAACACCCTCTTCGCTCTCAATCTCCTCTCTCTTCCTTACTCAAAATACAGATCTGATCTACATAAACACAATACAATTCCCTCATATATAGTGAGGGGTTGCCTTCTAGGGCAAAAAACCCTAAACTAAACATAACTTCTACTGTCAAATCATCTGCCTAATGAATGGCCCAAATTGACTAGAAAGTACTAGACTTTTACAAGGCAACTTTACATCTATTTTTAGCTTCAGGGGCATTGCCCCCAAACCCCTGCCAGGGGACCACTGGCCCCTGAACCCCCCAGCCGAGAGGATTAGCCCCCGCGGGGGGGACAAGTCCCCCCCGCACCCCCTTGCATGGAGGGTTGTACAATCTTCCTTGGGTATACATCCGGCTGAAACCTTTGAATACAGAAGATGATCAGGCTCCACACCCAACAATCTCCCACTTGGAGACTGATTATAGCAACTCCACCACTACTTCATTTGCTAGAAAATGACTCCACTTTGGACTTGGTTGCTTCTCATATTCTTCATCATACTTGAATATCAATTGAAACTAAGAAGATTCTCAATTTCTCCCTGGTTACAACTTTTGTTAGCATATCTGCAGGATTCTGGCTAGTGTGTATCTTTTCCAACTTCAACTGTCCATCTTCCAAAGCTGACCGTATGAAATGGTACTTGAGTTGTATACGTTTAGTATTGGAATTAAACAGAGAGTTCTTTGCAAGATGTATGGCACTCTGGCTATCACTGTATAAGGTGCCCATATCATACTCCTTACCCAATTCACCCATAAACCTTTGTAACCAAATCATTTCTTTACTAGCCTCTATAGTAGCAACATACTCTTCTTCTGTTGTTGAAAGTGCAACAACACTTTGGATTTTTGAAACCCAACTGGCAGCTATTCCGCCTACAGTAAATACATATCCTATAGTGCTCCTCCTGTTACCTATGTCACTTGCCATATCTGCATCAACATATCCCTGTAGAGAAATATTTGAACCACCAAAGCATCATGCTTGATTTGTGGTACCTTTCAAATATCTGAGAATCCATTTCACTGCCATCCAATGTTCCTTTCCTGGATTGTTCATGTACCTTCTTACAACTCCCACTGCATGTGCAATATCAAGCCTTGTGGAGACCATTGCATACATTAAGCTTCCAACTGCTTATGCATATGGAACTTTAGACATATAATCCATGTCTTCTTGGGTCTTTGGGCACATTTCCTTACTAAGTTTGAAATGGCTAGCAAAAGGTGTACTAACTGGTTTTTGCATTGTGCATGTTAAATCTTTTCAACACCTTTTGTATGTACTCATTCTGAGACAATGTTAATTTACGATTTTTCCTGTCTCTAGTTATTCTCATACCAAGGATTTGTTTTGCAGCTCCCAAATCCTTCATTGGAAATGAATTTGCCAATTTTCTTTTGAGCACATTTATTTCTTGCATGTTAGATCTTGCAACAAGCATGTCATCTACATACAATAACAATATGATATGGTTGCCATCATTTTTCTTTTTGAGATAAACACAATGATCAGAGTGACATCTAGTATAACCTTGTTCAGACATAAGCTTGTCAAATTTTAGATACCACTGCCTTGGAGCCTGTTTTAAGCCAACAAGCTCTTCTTCAACCTGCACACTAGTTTCTCCTTCCCTTTTACTTCATATCCTTGTGGCTGCTGCATATATATCTCTTCCTCCAAATCCCCATGGAGAAAGGTTGTCTTTACATCTAACTGCTCAAGGTGCAAATCTTCAGCTGCTAGTAGACTTAAAATAGTTCTGATTGAAGTCATTTTAACAACAGGAGAAAATATTTCATCAAAATCAATACCTTTATTCTGTGCAAACCCCTTCCCCACAAGTCTAGCTTTGTACCTTTGTTTTCCTCCATCTTCTTCCTTCAACATGTAAACCCATTTATTCTTAAATGTAGTTTTTCCTACAGGCAACCTGACTAAGTCCCAAGTCTGGTTATGCATTAAGGAGTCCATCTCTTCTTCCATGGCTAGTTCCCACTTCTTCCTGCTTTGAACCTGCATTGCTTCTTCATAACATTCGGGTTCACCATAATCAGTCAACATTAAATAATCTAATGAAGGAGAGTATCGTTCAGGGGGTATACTTATCTTGGTAGATCTTCTAACACCACTTTCAGGTGTTTGGGGTGCCTGTTGCTATTGTGGTGGTTGTTGTTGTTGTGGTTGTTGATTATTATTATTTTCAGGCACCTTTACTTTTTCGGTGATTTCATCAAGAACTGCGTATTCCTTGTTTTCTTTTTCTTGTTTCTTTTCTTGTAATTGATTCTTATACAAGACCTTTTCATTGAATATTACATCTCTGCTCCTAATGATTTTGTGATTTTCGTAATCATATAAGTGATAACCAAAATCATTAACACCATATC
>APFE030212903.1:28230-46645 GCA_000404065.3 Pinus taeda | reverse complement strand
GATAGAGTTTGAGCTAAAGGAGGAAGAATCAGACTCTACAGTAGAGGAGGAATCAGAAGATGAAGAGCCACAAACTCCAGGTGTGAGAAGATCAGTTCGAAAAAGAAGGCAGCCAAAAAGGTATATTCCATCTGCTTTCTATTCAAATTTTACTTTATCTATTACTGATGATGATCCCAAAACTGTGAAGGAAGTAGTAGATTCAGAGGATGAAAAACTCTGGAAAGAAGCCATGGTTGATGAGATGGCATCTTTGCACAAAAATGAGGTTTGGGATCTGATGGAGTTGCTGGCTGGAAGGAAACCCATTGGCAGTAAATGTGTGTTCAAGAAGAAGACAAATGCAGAAGCAAAGGTGGAGAAATACAAAGCTCGGTTGGTAGAAAAAGGTTATTCCCAGGTGTCGGGGATTGATTTTGGTGATATTTTTTCTCCTATTGCCAAGGTAACTTCTATTAGATTACTTTTGTCTATTGTTGCTGCTTTTTATTTTGAGGTAGAACAGATGGATGTGAAGACATCATTTCTTCACGGGTATCTAAAAGAGGAAATCTACATGAAGCAACCTGAAGGCTTTGCAGTGAAGGGCAAGAAAGAACTGGTATGCAAGTTAAAGAAGTCTATGTATGGGTTAAAACAGTCACCAAGGATGTGGTATTAGAAATTTGATACCATTATACGCGGACTTGGCTTCACCGGAAGCAAAGCAGATCATTGTGTGTATTTTGAATTAATTTGTGACCGTGTTATTTAGATGGTCTTGTATGTGGATGATATGTTGCTGGTTGGAAATGACAAAGAAATTATCCAGGATTTGAAAACCCAATTGTCCTCCAAATTTGACATGAAAGTTCTTGGTGCTGCAAACTATATTTTGGGCATGGAAATTAAAAGAGATTGGGCAAAGAGGAAGCTTTGGTTAAACCAGAGGAAGTATTTTGAGATAATATTGTAGAGATTTAATATGCAGGATAGTAAACTGGTGAAGGTTCCTATTCCTGTAGGTGTAAAAATATCTGCTAAACAATGTCCCAAGACACAAGAAGAGGAAGAGGATATGTCCCGTGTTCCATATGCAAGTGCAGTCAATAGCCTGATGTATGCAATGGTCTATACTAGACCAGACATTGCACATGTAGTGAGAGTATTAAGTAGGTTTATGTCAAAACCAAGGAAGGAGCACTGGACAGCAGTGAAGTAGGTTTTCAAGTATTTGTGTGGCACTAGTAATTATGGTTTGTGATACCAAGGAAGACCAGGATTGGACAGAGTGTTGGATATTCATGGCTTTGTTGATATAGACTGGGCTGGAGATCTGGATCAGAGAAGATCTACAAGTGGGTATGTGTTTCACCTATTTGGAGGTGTAGTCAGTTGGATGAGTAAGAAACAGTCTATAGTGGCATTATCAACTACAGAGGCAGAATACATGGCAGCCACTCATGCAAGCAAGGAAGCAGTTTGGTTTGTAGAGATTGTGTTCAAGTATGGGGTCAGTATAAAGAGCTATAAGGATAGATTGTGACAGCCAAAGTGCAATTTTCTTGGCAAAGAACCCCGCATATCATTCAAACACAAAGCACATTGATCTTCAGTACCACTTTGTGAGGGATATGATAGAAGACAAAAAGGTGTTGTTGGTGAAGGTGGACACTTTGAAGAATATTGCAGATGCATTGACAAAATCTGTCAGCTCTGAGAAGTTCTCTTGGTGTAGAGAGACAATGGGCATTTCAGGGCTGGAAAAAGGACTAAGCTCTCTTGTGGCCCCCTGTGGAAAGAAAACAACAAGTGGGAGAATGTTGGGTTGTGTTATATTCCTTCCACGACTAGCTCACGTAGTTAACCAGGGGGTTAGAGGGGGGGCGAAGGCCCCCCTTCATTGCGTCGATTGCGTAGCGGGGGGGTCACAGGGGGTTTGAGGGGTGCAGGTAACCCCACTCTATGAGGTCCCTAGAAAATTTTGGTTTTGGAACCTATGTTAGGTTGGGCGGACCCGCCTATGGTTTTGTGCATGATTTTCGCACATGTTTTTAGACACCATGGTTTTCAGTCCATGGTTTTGGACGCGATGGTTTTCAGTCCATGGTATTGGATGCTTCAGCATGTATAAATATGTATTATAACATTGAAAGGAACATAAGGAAAATCAAGCTGGTAGTCCCAGTTTTGGGATCTAGGGAAAAATCTCTGCGTATATGTGTTTTATGTGATATGCACTAGCATTGTTTATTTTCTGTGTTTTAGAATTCGTATGCAGTTAATTTATGTACGGGGTTAAAACCTACATGATTGACACCATCCACTAAGATGGGTAGTAAATTTTATTTCTTATCTACCTATAGCATATTAGTATGCATTTGTGCAGGTTTTGCATTTTCTAGCACCCATCGATTAGTATTAAAGCAAGAAGAACATGTAGCAAGGCAAATCCAATAAAGGAGGGAGAAAAAAATTTAGGCGTTTCTTATTTGTCAGGCAAAACCCAACAGCACTAGGGTTTGTAGGGTTTCTCTGATTTTGGGAATGGGAGGGTTTAAGTTTATTGTATGTCTGCTTCTTCTGATTGATCTATGTTTCTCAGTATTGGTTGAATAGAAAGCCCTTGTTTTAACTTATCACAATGGTCCCTTGCTCACTAGTAGTCCTACTATGGATTTTTCATCTGATTTGGTATGGAAAATTGAGCCCTTCTCAGCATTCCATTGTGGCAGATTTTGTTTAGTCCTTGAAAGCCAGCAAGACCCTAGAGCCCTCTTTGTATAGCTGGTGGAAAACCACTCAGAGTTACTGTGGTCAGTCCAACAAGGCCATCTCCATGGAAAATACAAGGCTAGGAAAGAAGAAGTTGGATGCTAGTTATTCCCTCGACATATCTCTGAAGCGGAGCCAAATTATATCTCTGGTGGAAGCGGAAATTGCTTCCAAAGCTCTGCTGGAGAATGGAAATTTCATGTATTTGGCTTCTGTATTCTCCACAACTATAATTGAGCACGATCATTGGGCAAGGAGATCCTTGGATCAGTTGAGGAATATCACTAGGAAGGTGAGCAAGATCACTCCACTAAAAATGAAGGAGATTGTTAAGGAATAATCACCAAGCAACAAGAAGGGTAAACTCTTGGAAAGAGAACTAGCATTGAATCTCTGCCTAAACAAGAAACCGTGCAACCCATTGTTCTGTGAGAAATAGAGTATTTCTTTTTATTTATCATTTCTTAATCCCATTCACGAGGATTAACTTCTGCTGTAGAGTGAATGTAATTGAGTAGCATCACTATTATTTCACTAATTTACTTGAATTTTATAATACAAGTTTAATGATAAAATTGTCATGTGGAATTGTTTGGCCTCTGTTTAGTGGAGTACATTGATTGTGATTGACACCATCTGCTGAGATGGGTAGTAAATTTTATTTCTTATCTACCTATAGTAGATTGGTGTGCATTTGTTCAGGTTTTACATTTTCCAACACCCATCAATTGGTATTAAAGTAGGAAGAACCTACAGTGAGGAAAATCCAACAAAGCATACTTTTTTCTCCCTCCTTTGTTGCAAATCCATCAAAGTAGATTTTTTTCTCCCTCCTTTGTTGCAAATCCAACAAAGGAGATTTACAGGAGAGAAGAAACTCCAGGATGAGAACTGGTAAGATGATGTCCAGAAGCCAGTTGTGAAAAGAGAAAAAAACATGGTATGTGGAGGAGTGGACGTGAATTGGAGAAGCATATATCAAATAAATGAAAACGTTACGGAGATGTTGAGAACAATTACTACAACACTAAAACCATAGAAATAGCCCAACTGAGAAAAATTATAGCCAAAGTAAATGATGGAAGTGAAAATGAAGGACAACAAGGAACCCTAAGAGGAACCATGAGAGAAGAACTAGAAGACTCTCTTTTAAAATAAAAATGTAATAGAAGACTTCAAGTTGATAACTCCGTTGTCTATCTAGTGAAAGATCAGTTGTTTATATAGATATTTTAGAAAGGCCCATCAATATATATATATATATATATATATACCACTACAAGAGAGCTTAAAGACTAGAAATTATAAGTTGGACATAAGAACGTCAATTGGAACCCTATGAAGTTGGTGGGTTAATTTAGCAGCATTCATCAGAAAATTTCTTCCACATTACAGGTTAGCGCCATGGAAGGTGGAAGAAAACAAAAATAACTAGACATATCAGGATCATTATTTGAAGGAACGATTATCTACTAACACTATGGGATCATTAGTTATGGATCTAGTGATCAGTAGCAAATCTATGTTCTGACCAATTTTATAGCAGTATTGTTTTTTTGTATCATCAAAAGAGATGTCATGTCTTGTTGGAAGCATAGACTTGACAAACAATAATGTGAAGACAAGAAGTGCATCGTGTTTTTTTGTTTGTACCTATCATCCAGGAACAACTACAGGTCTGGGAGGAAGATTTATAAAAAAAAGGGCAGTGAAATTACTCACTATCCTTTGTAAAAATTAATCTTCAATTTAGCAACTGCATATCTCCAATATAATAAAGGCCATCAATTATACTCATGAAGAGATTATATTTCACGGATAGGTCTGGGAGGAAGGTTTATAAAAAAAAAAATGGCAGCAAAATTACTCACTATCCTTTGCTAAAGTTAATCTTCAATTTAGTAACTGCTTAGCTCCAGTATAGTAAAGGCCATCAATTATACACATGAAGAGATTATATTTCAGGTATGCTTATGGACAGTAAGACAATACACCTGCATACCCTTATGTGTGATCTATTGTCAAACAAATATCTTACTAACAATGGATCCTATGATCAAGTGAAATAGTGCTAATGTCAATAATGAGGCGAGTGATCAAGTAAAATATGAACTCTGATTGATCTTTGGTTATATGGTTGTGATCTTACTTCCCTCTTCTGCAACTAATTGTTGAACAATTCCAGATAGATAAGTATTCCTAAATGTATATATGAATTGTATTGAATTATTACTAGTTTTTTATGGTTTATTTTATTGCTAAATTAATTTTTAGGTTGCCTCTCTAACTCCTTGTGTTAGCCGCATTTGTGATTTATGGATTCGTAATTAATGGAATGGTTGTGTGTATTTAGGTTGCATAAATCTATAGTTTCATGCCCATCAATAATTAATATTTAATAATAGAAAAAATTCACTTCAGTTACTTCGTAAATTTGTGTGAATTTGGGTTCACTTTTTGTGTGAATTATTCAGTTTAGTTACTTAGTAAATTTGTGTGAATTTGGGTTCAGCTTTTGTGTAAATTTTGGTCGTAAACTGAAATACCACATCCTCAAAGTGAAAATAAGTTATTGAGTATATTACATGCATGGACCAATACCATGTAGCTATGTTTGACATGTAGGCCCTAAAAATATAGCTCTAATAAAATAGGAGAACTAGTCACAACGAAAACAGACATGCACCTATAAATGGAACCAACATGATGGAATATGGCAGATACAAATCTAGGGGCTTAAATTCCCTTAATTCACATTAGACATCCAATGGTCCAAACGACATCTGAACGCATTCACCAATTTTAAGAGCTTTAGTAGGAAGGCATCAACATATGTAGAGCATCTAGCTCGGTGGGTCTCAGAAAGAGTGAGTAGATCGCAGAGTATTGAATTATTTTAGTGTTTATAGAAAATTTAAGTAATTTTTAGTTATGAATCATATAAGTTTTAAAGTAAATTATACTTGTTAAAACCTAGATTTACCTCAAGCTGAAAAGGTAAGCTTCTAGGTCCACATCAAACCACGCTCAGCCTTGTAGCTAGCCCTACGAGGACAGGAGAGGGCTCTCTCCGGGTCAATCTCAGCAAAAGA
Organism: Pinus taeda; assembly: GCA_000404065.3. Lineage (NCBI taxonomy): Eukaryota > Viridiplantae > Streptophyta > Pinopsida > Pinales > Pinaceae > Pinus > Pinus taeda. Next base: position 40,799 of record APFE030212903.1, on the reverse strand, counting down.
AAATCAGATGGGGCTTGAGATGACCAATTTAACAACTAATATTAGGCTAGGTATAATGTGCAAGGATTTAATTTGAGTTTTTCGGGGGTTTTTGTTGGAAAAAGGGAAAGGCAAATTTGGGTCCGGGGATGAGGCCTAGTTTTTGCAGAGTTCTGATTGGGGCAAGGAAGGCAATTGTTTTGATGCTTTAGAATGAATGAATGGATGGATCCAACTGGTGAGGAACTAAGGAGGGAAAGAGGGTCTCAATATTACTCCTCAAAACGATGAAAACATGTAAAATTAAACAAAATTTCAATGCAGAGCATAGCATTCCAATGGATTCTACCTTAATCACTCATTTGTTTAATTTCAAAAGAAAAGAGAAGGGAAAATGATACACATAAACATCAATTAACTTAAAATTACATAGATAAAAACACCATCAAAACAAAGAGCCACATGGATCCCAACAAGTGCTGCAAAACCCTGGTCTTTCCTTCGCCAAAAATGCAGAAATCAAATGTACAATGGAGTGCCAAGCAATCCCAAGTGTCCAACCCTGAAAATGACTAATGAATTACATGATATAGACAATCCTAACCCATTCCCATGCCTCTAGGGGTCAAGATCATCATTCTAGGATCTGATCCAACTGATCCTAAACTGAGAACTGGAATCTAGGCATCATAACAGCTTACCTCTAGAAACAAGGAAACTGATTCATTCAGTTCAAAACAACCTATAAACTGATGAATCTACCTATACAAGTAAAAATCCAACATATTTACATCATGATCTATCAATATTTATCAGATTACATCATAAATTCACCATTAAGAAAGTAAAAGATTCAAACTAAGCAAAATTGGGCGAAAAACAATGGAAAACTGAGTCAAACTGGCAATTTTTCCTGTATGCACTGCACCCGATTCTCTATGCGTTGCTCCACTGTAGAGCTGAATTTGAGGCCCTTCCCGGACTCCAAATTGAGCTCACGGTAGCTTGTTGGAAATCTCTACCTGTCTACTTTCCAACCCAAGTGGAATTTCTGGATTTGGATGTCATTTTCCCCTCCCAAACTTCAATCTCCCAAGATTGCTTCCTGTGTGTCAAAATAGAGGCAGTGAGGTCATTTTTTTAGTGTTTTTAACCACTTGGAGGACCCAAAACTTGCCAAAATTTCTTGGCCATGAACCAGAAACCATAATTTTTCATGAAAAATCCATAAATGAAATTTTTTTGTGATTTGAAGCCCTCTAGCAAAAGCGAGTGCCACGTGGCGCGGCGCATAGGGAGGAAACCCCTGTGTTAAAATTTCTGTGCGTAGCGCCTTTTTGCAAACCAGTTTTGAGGGCCTTCATGGTGTCAAAATTGGGTGCAGAATAGCTCATTGGAAATTTATTTGAGTCGAATATTCAACCCAATTGTAATGTCTCAATTTGAAGTTCATTTACCCTGTCAAAAATCAAATCTCCCAAGACTGGTCAAAATGTGCCAAATGAGGCTACCTCAAGGCAGAGTGTTGTTGCAGTCAACTTTTGAAGGTGTTCCTCAACTCCAAATTGAGCTAATGATAGCTCATTGGGAATATCTTTGTGCCTATTTATCATTTGACTCATCAATCAAGTCATTTGGCCAACTTGATTTTCCCAAGGTCACTACAGAGGTGCATCAATTCTCCCGAGGCAACTACATTTTTAAATTTCTCTAAAACCATGACACATGTGTAAAAAGTGCAGGAGGTTTCTCTTCCTTGGCCTATTTTGGACAAAAACTCTCTTGGTTTTTCCAAAATCATCTTTCCTTGCTCAGAAGCATCATTTGAGTAAAACCTACCCCGATGTGTGGAACAGGGGATTTGTCGAAATGAAGTGAAATGAAGGGGATAAGGTGCTTCTAAATTCTTGAGAAAATTTTGGGAAGTAGGGAGGGATGTTAGGAAGCAGGGGAAAGTGGAATTTTAGATATTGAGTGAGGGGAAGGGGTCCAAAAGGGCAATACACAGGCCTAGCCTAGAAAATTGTCAAGTTGTAGCAAGAAACTAGGGTTTGTGCAAAAATGAGGAATTTGGGGGTTCTCAATGATGAGAAGTGTTTAATAAGGTACATTAAGGATATCGGAAGGTGTATGGACATCAGGATACAAGTTTTGTTGATGATTTGATCATCCAAGAGAAATTAGCTTCAAAACCCTAGGAGAGGGAAATGAACCTTGCCTAGGCACAACTGAAGCATGAACAAGGTGTAAAATGATCCATTGGAACCTGACATGATGATGTCAATCCTCTGAATGATGATACACTCAGCTGAATGGTGATATGAAGCTCTTGGGACAACAATTAGGGTTTGGGAATTTTAAGTATGAGACTAGGGTTTGGTGCATTTGGGATTTTGGGAAAAATGGGAACTTGGGATAGGGGATTAGTGGATTTTAGGGGGGTAGAGAAATTTAGGAAACAATGAAATCAAGGAAAAATGTGATAAGGGAATGATGGAAAGAGGATAGACTTGGAAGCAAATAGTTGTCAAACCCTAAGCAGCAATCTTTGTTTGAGGAATTTAAGATGATAGGGTTTGATCATTTGTTTAGACAATCAACACATCAACCATCATAGCATAACTACCAAACTTTGATGAACAGGAGAATTGGAGCTCAACCTACTTGAAACAAAGGGAATTTGTGCATTTTTGGCGTTTGGAGGTTGTTCTGAAACTTTTCGGGCCTTTTAGTTGTATGCGTCGTGCAGCATACCTAATGCGCCGCACCTCCCCTTTGCACCATGCCCGTGCAAAAATACACTGTGTGTTCACGCCCAGTGCGTTGCACCTCACCAATGAGCCACACCTCCTGCCCAATGTGCCACGCCGGTCAACTTGGAGCAATTTTCACCCAAAATTCCCACAGCCACTTTGCTTTGGTTTCTCTTTTGTAAAACCCACTTTTGTAATGTCGCAGACTTTGGCACTTTCACATAACTCTGTTTTTAATTGTTTCTTTGATTTTTGACTGAAATGATGAAACTCTTGGCAATTTTTTGCAGGGATCATGGCATTGACCTTCGGCAAAGGATGACCAGGGTTGCACTGAAGAAATGCAGAACTTGAAAAACCTTAAAAATTACATATTTTTTACAAACCATAAATTTGACGATTTCTTCTTCAAAACAGAGTTTTGAAGAAGAATCATGATCAAACATATTGACAATGAAATTTTGCAATGAAATCTGATTTTGAACCTCCCTCATGTGCCTATGGACATTATTAGACTTTTTGAAGACGAAACCCTAGACCTAATGACTAAAATGACCCTTTTGCTGACCAAGAGACCAAATAGGACTGTGAATGACTTTAAAATTGATTTTGATGTATATATATGGACCAACAGATACATGACATGAGGGAGATGAGTGACAAGACCGTTCCGTCAGAAAATCGATGCTCCTAATGGAATGCAAATGACTGGACTGAATGAGACACCTAAAAATGAAATGCAATAAGTGAAATGATCTCTGACAGAGGAATAAACAGACCGACTCTAACATTGGCTCCAATGGGGATGGTGGCTCCTTGGAGGTGCCAAGAACTACAGATCTTTAGGAGAGCAGACAGTGCCTTCATCCATTAGGCAATGGAGTCAAAAACTCAAGCTAAAATTCATGACTGAAAACTGATTACTTGATGACACAAGTTGACTCTCACTCAATTAAAAACTGACTCGATACTTAAACACAACCGACAAACTGGAAAATATTCTCAAAATGGAGCTTATTCATCAAAACCTACTCTAACTATTCTATTTCACTTCTAGATCAAGTGAAATGAAATAGCCAATGCAACCAGGTAAGTATCATGGCTACTGTTTGAATTCTCCACAAGTGCTTGCTTATGAACAACAAGAGAGAACTACTGAAAGGCAAATCCCATGAAAACTTGGAAACAGACCCATTGAATGATATGGATTCTCTATCCGCCTCCAAAAACACTACATAAGGATCTCGAAATTCATGCACACTGGGACTTAGCTCATCCAATGGACTACTTCTCTTTTCCTCATACCATGAATGCAAACTTTCATCTGAGCTTTGTGATGAGACTCCTGCTGAAAATAACAAAGAAACCGGCTATCGGATCAAGTTTGTATGAATACTTTTATCAAGCTCACAGATAGGAGAAGGACTTTGACTACAGACATCATGCAACACATCAGTTATTGGATCGTGAAAAACATGAAAACACTGCTGCAACCCATTTTCTATTGGTTCCAATGTGATTACATGATTCCCTATAGGCTTCTCATTTGAAGATATACTATGCAATTTACCCTTCAAAAACTGAAATGATTCAAAACAAAATGGTATGGAATCATCTTGTATCATTTGATCACATGTGCCAACTTCCATGTCTTCATCTGCAACTTGACCAGCAATGGCTTTCGGGGACTGCAAAGCTGAATATGAGAAGTCTTGAACAAGGTTTTCATTGCTCTCAAGATGGTCCAAATCAAGACTTGTTGACAATCGATTTCTGATTGCATGAAAGTTGTCTCTGGCGAACTGTAATGAAGAAAAACAAAAAGGCAAAGATCCTTCACTTACTTCAAAATTTGCTGCACTTTCCTCGTCATTGTCATAGCTGATATGCATCGGTTGATCACTGTATTCGAGCTGCTGAAAATGAACTTCCTCCTTCCACAAACTAGCTGTTGATTTGTCTGCAAGATTAGCTTCTGTTTGGAGAACATAATCATCATCATACTAATCAAACTGAGGAAAATCATCGGTACACAACACATCATCAAGCATACAAGTCATATCAATATATCTCTCTTCTCCAAGATGATCTACAAAACAATCACTATGACAATTGGGATAAGAAACAAAATGTTTTGGATCAGCAACTTGTTCTTCTCCAATTAGCGAGCGATGGGCTTGAACATTGTACTCATTCCTTGCGATGATATTTTGCATCATCTCTTCCACTGCACTTACCAAAACGTCAAGCTTTACCTCTAGAGATGTTGATTCCTTCAGATCTATGTTTTTCATCTTTTCTTCCTTCAACTTTGCCCTTCGGATCAGCAGGTGAGCCTCTACATTTACTACATTATTTTTCCTCTCTTCAAGTGTTGCAAGATTCCTTTCTCTTAGCTGAAACTCCATTTCTAGATCAAAGGCACCCGGATAGTGCAAGAGAGCAGATCTAGGAGGAGGCCTTATCTCAACTGGCATCAAATAATAAACTTGGTTAAATATGGCAGAAAATTGTTGCACTGTCTCCCCTGGCATTCTTTTGAGTTGGTTATACTCTTCTATAATCAAGAAAGGGTTATGTCTGATCACCCACCTGTCGAGGAAAACTTTGACAAACTACTGGTAATTTGAGACGCTCGCATTAGGCAGGGCTTTGAACCAACTCTTGACTTTGCCTTGCAAAGAAAGAGCAAAAAGCCTAATACTGACATCGTCGTCATCAACTTCAAAAAGGTCAAGAAAAGACTCAAAATTCAGCACATGTCTCTTAGCAGTGATATTGTCATGTTCACCATCAAATATTGGTAGATATAGGTCATGATTTGCAGGGAAAGCATGGAGAACAGAAGGTAAAACAAGAGGTTTATACCTATCTGAGACTATAAAAGGTATAGGAGTATATACAAGAGCTACTGGATCAGTTTTGTTTTCCTTAGGCTCATCACTCTAAAGAGAGTCATCATAAGATGTGGGAAAAGTAAGGAGACCAGGATCAAAGGGAAACTCAGCATTTACATTTTTTTAATAGGTCGATTGAAGATTTTGATCACCTTTATCATACAAAAAATTCTGAAAAACTTTCAGGACAGCTTCAAGAATAGCAAAGAAGTAATTTACAAGAAAGCAGACTAGATCCTGAATACCATTCCACTTTGGATACCCAAACTTTGTGTGAGATCCTTCCATTTTCTCAGAGAAAGAGTTAGTCCTCTAGTGGAGTCTCTACGGGAGTCACCAGGTGAATGATTTCAACCTTCTTATGTCTAATCATTGTCCACCATCAACCATCAGATCTGAACTTAACACATGTCCTAGGTTGATCATTTTAGATCAGATGTTCAGTTTATAAACTAGACCGGAGATTGACTGAAGTAGCTTTTATCTACTTGCGCTAATGCAAAGAAAAAGCGTTTCGAAGGCTACCTAGCTAATCTTCAGGCTCCATCTATAGTTTATAAAACAAAGAACAAACAAACAATCTCTTCCCCAGTGGAGTCGCCACTATGTTAGAGCCTAGATTTACCTCAGGCTGAAAAGGTAAGCTTCTAGGTCCACATCAAACCATGCTCAGCCTCGTAGCTAGCCCTACGAGGACAGGAGAGGGCTCTCTCCGGGTCAATCTCAGAAAAAGATAATCAAATGGGGCTTGAGATGACCAATTTAACAACTAATCTTAGGCTAGGTATGAAGTGCAAGGATTTAATTTGAGTTTTTGGGGGGGGTTTGTTGGAAAAAGGGAAAGGCAAATTTGGGTCTGGGGATGAGGCCTAGTTTTTGCAAAGTTCTTATTGGGGCAAGGAAGGCAATTGTTTTGATTCTTTGGAATGAATTAATGGATGGATCAAACTGGTGAGGCACTAAGGAGGGAAAGAGGGTCTCAAGAGTCCTCCTCAAATAAATGAAAACATGTAAAATTAAACAAAATTTCAAGGCAGAGCATAGCAGTCCAATGGATTCTACCTTAATCACTCATTTGTTTAATTTTAGAAGAAAAGAGAAGGGAAAATGATACACATAAACATTAATGAACTTACAATTACATAGATAAAAACACCATCAAAACACAGAGCCACATGGATCCCAACAAGTGTTGCAAAACCTTGGTCTTTCCTTTGCCAAAAATGCAGAAATCAAATGTACAATGGAGTGCCAAGCAATCCCAAGTGTCCAACCCTCAAAATGATTGATGAATTACATGATATAGACAATCCTAACCCATTCCCATGCCTCTAGGGGTCGAGCTCGTCAATCTAGGAGCTGATCCAACTGATCCTAAACTGAGAACTGGAATCTAGGCATCATAACAGCTTGCCTCTAGAAACAAGGAAACTAATTCATTCAGTTTCAAACAACCTCTAAACTGATGAATCTACCTATACAAGTAAAAATCAAACATATTTACATCATGATCCATCAATATTTATCAAATTACATCATAAATTCACCATTAGGAAAGTAAAAAAGTCAAACTAAGCAAAACTGGGCGAAAAACAGTGGAAAACTGAGTCAAACTGGCAATTTTTCCTGTATGCGCCGCGCTTGATTCTCTATGCGTCATGCCACTTTGGAGCTGAATTTGAGGCCCTTATCAGAGTCAAAATTAAGCTCATGATAGCTCGTTAGAAAGCCCTACCCGTTTATTTTCCAACCCAAGTGGAATTTCTGGATTTGGATATCATTTGCCCCTCCAAAACTTCAATCTCCCAAGACTGCTTCCTGTGTGTCAAAATAGGGGCTGTGAGGTCAATTTTTGAGTGTTTTTGACCTCTTTGAGGACCAAAAACTTGCCCAAATTACTTGGCAATGAACAAGAAACCATAATTTTCATGCAAAATCTAGAAATGCAAAGTTTTGTGATTTGGAGCCCTCTAGCAAAAGTGAGCACCACGTGGCGCAGCGCATAGGGAGGAAAACCCTGTGTTAAAACTTTCTGTGCATAGCGCCTTTTTACAGACCCGTTTTGAGGGCCTTCCTGGTGTCAAAATTGGATATGGGATATCTTCTTGGAAAGGTATTTGAGTTTAATTTCCAACCCAACTATAATTTTTCAATTTGGAGTTCATTTACCCTGTCACAAATCAAATCTCCCAAGACTGGTCAAAATGTGCCAAATGAGGCTGCCTTAAGGTAGAGTACTGTTGCAGTCAACTTTAGAAGGTGTTCCTCAACTCCAAATTGAGTTCATGATAGGGCATTTGAAATCTATTTGTGCCTAGTTATCCTTTGACTCATCAAGTAAGTCATTTGGCCAACCATGCTAGGAGAAAACTTGATTTTCCCAAGGTCACTTCAAAGGTGCATCAATTCTCCCAAGGCGACTGTATTTTTGACATTTCTCTAAAACCATGAAACCTGTGTAAAAATTGAAGGAATTTTTTCTTCCTTGGCCTATTTTTGACAAAAACCTCTCTCGGGTTTTCCAAATTCATCTTTCCTTGCTCAGAAGCATCATTTGAGTAAAACCTACCCCGATGTGTGGAACAGGGGATTTGTCGAAATGAAGTGAAATGAAGGGGATAAGGTGCTTCTAAATTCTTGAGAAATTTTAGGAAGTAGGGAGGGATGTTAGGAAGCAAGGGAAAGTGGAATTTTAGAGATTGAGTGAGGGGAAGGGGTCCAAAAGGGCAAGACACAGGCCTAGCCTAGAAAATTGTCAAGTTGTAGCAAGAAACTGGGGTTTGTGCAAAAATGAGGAAATTGGGGGATCTCAGTGATGAGAAGTGTTTAATAAGGTACATTAAGGATATGGGAAGGTGTATGGACATCAAAATACAAGTTTTGCTGATTATTTGACCATCCAAGAGAAATTAGCTTCAAAACCCTAGGAGAGGGAAATGAACCTTGCCTAGGCCCAACTAAAGCATGAACAAGGTGTAAAATGACCCATTGGAACCTGACATGATGATTCCAATCCTCTAAATGATGGTACACTCAGCTGAATGGTGATATGAAGCTCTTGGGACAACAATTAGGGTTTGGGAATTTTAAGTATGAGACTAGGGTTTGGTGCATTTGGGATTTTGGGGAAAATGGGAACTTGGGATAGGGGATTAGTGGATTTTAGCGGGGTAGAGAAATTTAGGGAACAATGAAATCAAGGAAAAATGTGATAAGGGAATGATGGAAAGAGGATAGACTTGGAAGCAAATAGTTGTCAAACCCTAAGCAGCAATCTTTGTTTGAGGAATTTAAGATGATAGGGTTTGATCATTTGTTTAGACAATCAACACATCAACCATCATAGCATAACTACCAAACTTTGATGAACAGGAGAATTGGAGCTCAACCTACTTGAAACAAAGGGAATTTGTGCGTTTTTGGCGTTTGGAGGTTGTTCTGAAACTTTTCGGGCCTTTTAGTTGTGTGTGTTGTGCAGCATACCCAATGTGTCGTGCCTCCCCATTGCGCCACGCCCGTGCAAAAATACACTGTGTGTTCACGCCTAGTGCGCCGCGTCAATCAACTTGGAGCCATTTTCACCCAAAACTCCCACAACCATTTTACTTTGGTTTCTCTTTGCTCTCTTGCATGTAAATGAACTATTGAAGCACAAGAATATCTCTTATGGCATGGAATTTGATTCTTCATTTGGCAAACCCACTTTTGTAATGTCGCAGACTTTAGCACTTTCACATAACTCTGTTTTTTGTTGTTTTCTTTTATTTTTGACTGAAATGATGAAACTCTTGGCAATGTTTTGCAGGGATGATGGCATTGAATTTTGGCAAAGGATGACCAAGGCTGCATTGAAGAACTGCAGAACTTGAAAAACCTTAAAAGTTACATATTTATTACAAACCATAAATTTGACGATTTCTTCTTCAAAACAGTGTTTTGAAGAAGAATCATGATCAAACATATTGACGATGAAATTTTGCAAAGAAAATTGATTTTGAACCTCTCTCATGTGCCTGTGGACATTATTAGGCTTTTTGAAGACAAAACCCTAGACCTAATGACTAAAATGACCCTTTTGCTGACCAAGAGACCAAATAGGACTGTGAATGACTTTAAAATTGATTTTGATGTATAGATACTGACCAGCAGATACATGACATGAGAGAGATGAGTGACAAGACCGTTCCATCAGAAAATCGATGCTCCTAAGGGAATGCAAATGACTGGACTGAATGAGACACCTAAAAATGAAATGCAATAAGCGAAATGATCTCTGACAGAGGGATAAACAGACCGACTCTAACAATACTAATTTTCATAATTTAATGGTTTATTACAGTCTTTACAGAAAATTTAAGCAATTTTTAGTTATGAATGATACAAGTTTTAAAATAAATTCTACTAATTTTCATAATTTAAGGGTGGCTTCATTGATCCAGAAATAGAGAACAAATAAAAAGAATAGGAGCTTACTAATGATGACATCACACTAATGTTGACATCACCGTAGGGGTTCTAGAGCGTCATTTTTATTCCATTGGAGTCCAGTGAGCTGCGCACTATTCTCATAACATCCCTAGTGACCACAATGTTAGAAATTTTGAACATCTAAGCTTCTCATTCGGGTCTTCTGCCCCTGTTTCTTTATTATAATAAATGGCTTCCCAAAGTTATCAAATGCCAATGCCATCCCTGCAAATAGTAACAAAGTGCGGCATAGAGATTAAAGCATAAACTTAAAAGCAAGGATGAAAAAAATAGTGAATTTTGAACCAGAGATCTGAGGTGTGTGTACTCCTCCCTGTGTGGAAGAAGACTAAAAGTGGGGTGGAAATGCAGTGAGGTTAGAAATGAAACATACCTGGGTGCCATTAATGGATTGAAGATCGAATGGTGGGGTTCGATATCAGTCTGCTACTAGTAAAACCTTAATTCACAACTCTCTTCAATCTCGTTTTCCCTCCCACCTTGTGATAAGTGAAAATATGCTACACGTAATCTTAAAAGAAATGATGAAAAAAATAGTTAATTTTGAACCAGAGATTTGAGGTGTGTGTACTCCTCCCTGTGTGGAAGAAGACTAAAAGTGGGGTGGAAATGCAGCGAGGTTAGAAATGAAACATACTCGGGCACCATTAATGGATTGAAGATCCAATGGTGGGGTTCGATATCAGTCTGCTACTGGTAAAATCTTAATTCACAACTCTCTTCAATCTCGTTTTCCCTCCCACCCTGTGAAAATTGAAAATATGCTACTCATAAACTTAAAAGCAAGGATGGAAAAAATAATGAATTTTGAACCAGAGACCTGAGGTGTGTGTACTCGTCCCTGTGTGGAAGAAGACTAAAAGTGGGGTGGAAATGCAACGAGGTTAAAAATGAAACATACCTAAGAGCCATTAATGGATTGAAGATCAAATGGTGGGGTTCGATATCAGTCTGCTACTAGTAAAACCTTAATTCACAACTCTCTTCAATCTCGTTTTCCCTCGCACCCTGTGAAAAGTGAAAATATGCTACTTGTTTTCCCTCTGCCTTATGAAACATGAAAATTTAATTCACAAATCTCTTCAATCTCGTTTTCCCTCCCACCCTGTGAAAAGTGAAAATATCTACTCTTTTCTCTCCGCCCTATGAAAAGTGAAATAATGCTACTTGTTTTAGAACGTAAATGAAGATTGGAATTGGGAGGTAAGGCTGAATTTTTTCAAAAATGTTAAAATTTCCCTCCCAAAAAAACAATAAATACAATATTTATAGAGTATAGAGTTGATGTGTAGTGTAATGTAAGTATATAAACAATTCTAAATATGGGCTTAGTTAAATAATAATAGTAATAATGATAATAAAAGTCAAAAGTATGGGGATGAGTGCAAAAATCTAAATGTTGGCTCAATTAATAATAAAATTAATAAAATTAAATTTGTTATATTTTGATTTTGTTATTAACTTTTGAATAGGTTTTGTTACAATACCATGAGCCAAAACCATGGCTTATCAATACCTCAAGCCCAAAATCCATAACTTATTTCACAACCAAAATATCTTATAACAATATGACAAGATTATTAACCATGGATATTGACCCCCCACTTTATAGTGGATATTATTAACTTGTAAAAAATTGGTTTTGTTATAATACCATGGGCCAATACTATGGCTTATCAATACCACATGCTCTAAAAACATAACTTATTTCACAATCAAAATATTTTATAACAATATGAAGATATTCTTAACCATGGATATTCATTCTCACTTTACCATGGATATTCATTATCACTTTACCATGGATATTATTAACTTGGAAATAGAATTTTTTACAATACCATGGGCCAATTCCATGGCTTATCAATATCACATGCCCAAAAAAACATAACTTATTTCAAAATCAAAATATTTTATAAGAATATGAAAGGATTCTCAATCATGAATATTCATCCCCCTTGTCATTGATATTATGAACTTGTGAATAAGCTTTGTTACAATAGCATGGGCTAATACCATGGCTTATCAATACCACATGCCAAAAAATCATATATTATTTCACAATCTAAATATTTTATAACAATATGACAAGATTCTTAACCATCGATATTCAACCCCACTTTACCATGGATATTATTAACTTGTAAATAGGCTTTGTTACAATACCATGGACCAATACCATGGCTTATTAATACTACATGCCCAAAAAACATAACATATTTCACAATAAAAATAATTTAATTTTATAACATTTTTTATTTGAAGCTAATAGGGAACGGGTTGTAATTAGTTTTGAGATATATATAATCCCTCTATCCTCACGACTACTAAAATTATTCCCATATAAATTAAATTAAGGTTTTAATAAAATTATAAATGAGAATACTTTTGTATTTAAAGATGTGAAATTTATATAATACAAATATTAGTAAGAACCAACATAGATCTATCT